>OX375880.1:103334920-103644920 GCA_947359465.1 Metellina segmentata
TGACCGCCCAAATGAACCAAGGAGCTACCAAGAGTGTATCCTCAACAACGGTTCAGCGAACGTTGCTGCGCATGGGCCACCGCATCAGCAGACACCTGGTTAATGCACCTATACTGACTGTGCTGTTCATCGGCGACGAAGGCTGGAATTTGTACGCCAGTACCGCAACTGGACGTCCACAGAGTGGCGAAAGGTGTGTTTTTCCGATGAATCACGTTTAATGCTCAATCGGACAGATGGACGTTGGCGTATGCGGCGTGAAACGTCTGAAAGCAAACACTGCAACAATTGCCGGAAGGATAAAGGCTGGAGGAGGGAGCATTATGGTTTGGGGAATGTTTTCCAGGCTTTCACTGGGTGCACTCATCATTGTGGAATGCACGATGGATCAGCACAAGTACGCATCTGTCCTTGCGGACCATGTCCACCCCTACATACGAATTATTTTTCTTCAGAATGATGGCATCTACTCCAGCAGGATAATGCGAGGTGTCATACAACTCGCAGTGTATGTGCGTGGTTCGAAGAGCACCAGGATGAGTTTACCGTACTCCTCTGGCCAGCAAACTCACCGGATGTAAACCCAATCGAGAATATGTGGGACCACCTCGATCAGGTTGTTTGCGCCATGGATCCTCAACCGCGTAATCTAGCGCAGCTTGCCACGGCACTGGAGTCGGCATGGCTCAACATCCCAGTGAATACCTTCAGAAACCTAACTGACTCTCTTCCTGCACGTCTCGCAGCGGTCCGCTTTGCCAAAGGTGGTTTTTCTGGCTTTTGACGAGTGGTCACATTAATGTCATATATATATATATATATATATATATATATATAATAAATTTTATTTTAGAAACATATTTCGAAGATATGAAAAAGAGTTTGAGAAAGTAGTCTAACATGATGCGCTCCAAATCTTCCTCGTTAATAATCCAGAAGAGGTTGAACCCAAAGCCTCGATGCTTGATATTCAAGTATAGAATTTAATATATTCGAAAAGTTGTGCGTAAACATTATGGATATAACGGTACATTTAACCAGGTGTAATTATTTGCATACATATATGAACATAGTGTGATACTTATGGAATTTCAATGTTCCACACAAAATAGATTATTTTAAGTAAAAATGAAATTTAAGTTAAAATCTCTTTACTTCAATCCTTCCCATCCCTCAAAAAAGTTTCATACTGCATTTTGCTGGATTTTTTTATTTGCATTAAAATTTTAACGTGTTCAGGACTACCGTGGACAAATATTTTAACGTGATCAGGACGTTTTAGAACCTGATGCAAGAATACAAAGATAAAATAACAAGAAAAAGTCGTATTAGCTGTTAATGTCCTGACCTACGCACATATTCAAGTTTTAAAATAACCAACCATTCGAGGTTCTATCTTTCTGAGCGGCAATGTTCCGTAATGCCGGACCGATGGTTAATCGAAGTTCCACTATACCTTTTTGTGTTAAAGATTACGAAGGGGCATCAGATTATGTTCTTAAATGGTCTACATCCGAATTTCTGGCATACATGACAGAACGTAAGAAGTGTTTATTCACATTTATCAATATATACTTTCAAAGAGTATTTGTAGCCATTGACATTTCCTTTACCCTCAAGCCATCGAAAACATAAAATAGATGCATAAATGTATTTTGTGTCAGCAAAACGATTCAAAATTTTATCGCACAGTGAATTTATATATATTTATACTTTTTTATCTATATGGCAAGATCTAAATCTTCCTTTTTGCGATGCTATTGTTTAATTTTTTATCTGATGCAGCGATAACTATGTTAGGGGGTGCCAGATGCTAGAGCTGTGTGAAAATGGAACAATTTTTATGGATTTGTTTACCAAGTACAGATATTATTGTCTGTTGAATTTCAGCGAATAAACTGCCCGAATAAATTTACCGGATGCATTCATGTCGAGTGTATTGTATCTTGTACTCCATTGCTCTGTCAACGGAATTCACACCCATTTGACAGTGCTCCAAGGCTTTTATGGACAGTTCTATGAAAATCCAATGATATTTTAATTCCGTACTACACTTCCCAAGTTTGAGATGTAAATACTTCATTTCTGTTCCTTTTTCAAATTGTATAATTCGTTCAAAAATGGATGATGTACCTGATCTCAGACTCTAAATACCAGATTATGTAAATACAAACAATTTATAATGAACTTTATTCTTCAAATAATTTTTACAGAGATCAACAATCTTCCAGATATATAATCAAAAAGGGCCTTGTTTTGGAATATTTTCGAATTTTTAAAAATGAGCATGCATTTACATAGAAGAATGAACTAAAATATAAAGAAACAAGCTCATACATTAGTAAGATTTCATAACTCGTAAATTAAGGTTATATTTAAAATCAAAAGACATTAAAAATTACTATTTTAAAGCATTTATGCTAAAAATATTTTAAGAATATTTAGCATTTAATGAGAAATGCAAATGGCGTTTAAAATAGAATGAAACAGTTTGCGATAGATGTTATGAACACCTAGTTCGGTTGTTATCTAAACCTGGTTTGTTTGTTTTGGAAATGAGGCCTAGATTCAACGCCAAAGCAGTGTCAAATGACCCACACCGAGGGAGCCTGCTTCTATGCTATTTCTCCTGTTATTTAAAAGTGCATTGCAACTGATAGCAGTGATCCCTCTGTACATGTTACTTCCCCGGATAGTACCTTCTTATTTTAAAAGGTTTTGTTTTGTACATCCTTATTATTGTTATGAAACGGTACTCTATAATTCATTATGTATTCAACAAATGGCTTTTACAGAAAGTTGGTCAAAATATACACATATCGCCAAGAAATTACCAGGGGTAAAATTTAATTTTTCGCATAATAAATAATTAGCTTAAATATAAATACTCCTAAATAAGTTATAACATAAAAATAACACAAATACAACAGAACACATAAAATATAGAAATAAAAATCTAAACAAAAAAAACCATGCAGGTTCCTGAAAAAAAAAGTTATTAGCTTGGAATGTGTAGTATATAACCGATGTGTAGTATTTTGATTTTGAAACTACTTCGAATAAAAGTAATTCGAAGTTTCTAATTGCAATACAATTTCTATACAGCCGTAGGGTTGCGTTTCACAATTTTCTCCAACCCAAGATCGTGGTATTGGGTGCTCGTGCACGGTTATATCTGTTATTGACTCTAATGATAGCACATTGTCGTGGAAATTCGGAGAGTGGTCTGCCAGCTCAGGTCTCGTCCTCATCGTGTTTCAAAATTACGAGGCGTCTCAGAACTTTTCCCAAAGTTTGTCAATAGCCCGTTGTGATGCTTTGCGAACCGCAAATTATACTGCCTACTGTTGATGAAACTATAAAAAGAAAAAACAACGAAAAAGGAAGACGACTGCATTTTTGATGGAGTTTTCTGATATCTGTTTTTTAAAGAAACGTCTTTCCTATGACGTGTCCCTTGAGATTCGATCCTTTATGATAATACCACAACATTCTCATTGATGACAGTTATTGCGTCTTCCAAGTAAGTTAAACCTGAGGTGGGTATGAGTTCAGAGATACCTAAAGTGAGACCAGATCGAACATTTTTGAAGCAATTTGTATACCGTGTTATATCTATTCCAGAATGACCAGAATCCAGTTTTTATAGAATGACTCAAAACTAGTGAGAACATAGACCATGCGAAAGGGCAAGGGCGTGAATTCCAGCTCCTGGATGACATCAGACCAGCTGTTCCTATTCTTGACATCAGACCAATTGTTCACCTACGAAGAGAGAAGTACAGTGACGCTCCAAGAGGTAGATGATCCCACGGAAAAATGATGACACCTGATTGCAATAATACTAGAGTATTTGGTAAATTACTGCTGTATATAAAATAACTGTCCTTTCTGAACTCACTTTCATTCAAATCGCTAAATTGTGTTCTCAAAAACTGTTTGCAATAATATTGAGTATTTGGTAAATTATTGCTGTATATAAAATAATTGTCCTTTCTGAACACACTTATTTTCATTCAAATCGCTAAATTGTGTTGTTAAAAACTGATTGCAATAATATTAGAGTATTTGGTAAATTATTGCTGTTTATAAAATAACTGTCCTTTCTGAACTCACTTACTTTCATTCAAATCGCTAAATTGTGTTGTCAAAAACGGATTGCAATAATATTGGAGTATTTGGTAAATTGTTGCTGTATATAAAATAATTGTCCTTTTAGAACTCACTTATTTTCATTCAAATCGCCAAATTGTGTTGTCAAAAACTGATTGCAATAATATTGAAGTATTTGGTAAATTACTGCTGCATATAAAATAATTGTCCTTTTTGAACACACTTATTTTCATTCAAATCGCTAAATTGTGTTGTCAAAAACTGATTGCAATAATATTGGAGTATTTGTTAAATTACTGATGTATATAAAATAACTGTCCTTTTTGAAGTCGCTTATTTTCATTCAAATCGCTAAATTGTGTTACCAAAAACTGATTGCAATAATATTAGAGTATTTGGTAAATTACTGCTGTATATAAAATAACTGTCCTTTCTGAACTCACTTACTTTCATTCAAATCGCTAAATTGTGTTGTCAAAAACTGATTGCAATAATATTAGAGTATTTGGTAAATTATAGCTGTATATAAAATAATTGTCCTTTTTGAACTCACTTATTTTCATTCCAATTGCCAAGTTGTGTTGTCAAAAACTGATGCCTTTCTCTGCATCCTCTTCATAGTATTAATCAAGCAGTTCAAGCGTACAAAGAGAAATATAAAATGCGTATTAGTGCTAATTAACAATTGATTACTTGAAGTATATATTTTAAATTTAAGTAGGAGCTTGTCATCCAGGTGTGCTCGCGGCCTATAGCTGAAAGTGTGGGAATCTAGTTAAATTGTTTTTTTCTTTCTTCAGGGACATTGAGGGGAATTACGAATTAAAATTTTAAGATCTAGGTCAATGGCTATCAACATTTGTGTGTGAGATCATGGTTCGGTAAATTCATTTATTATGACTGGGACCAAGTCCTGACAAATTTATTATATCTTCCATTTATTTAAGTTTATTAATTTAACTAAGAAGTATTAATTATAACGTAGTCTTTAAGATCATTAGTACATGTATTCTTTGTTGTTTGGCATGCTCTCTGTGAGCAAGTATAAAATTACGTTTCAGTTCGATATAAATCAATGAACTAATGAAATCTTGTAGTATACTGTACATTTCTCAGATCAACATTAATAAATTAGTTTGTAATGATTTTTTGACTTATTTCATTCTAATCACCTAAAATTTATATTTATTGTGTCGCAAAAACCTGTAATACAATTTTACTTTTCACGAAAACCAAATAACATTCGTGTCTCTTATCTATATGATTAAGAATGGAGTGTTTTCTACATTGAATATTTTCTCCTATATTTTTTTTACACTTATTTCTCTCTTTTTATTCATTTTAATGCGAAATCAATGCTTTCCACGTGGAGTACCTGTCTGTATCAGTGTATCAGTATTAAGCGTAAATGGCTCGGGTATACTTTTATGAAAGTTTCAATACTTGGAGTACTTACATTTATTGAGTGATTGAACTTAGAAACTCGTCAGTTTGTCTTCCCGTTTTATGTTTATTGTTGTATTTGTGTAGGTTTACGTTTTGTTTACATAGAAGAAAAGTGATTACTGTCGTAAATTTTTCAATCTACAGTTAATCAATTCAATCCTAATGCAATCAGGGGAATTCTACTAATGCGTATTAAAATATAAATCTGTAAGCATATTATTTTCAGAAAATTGTGTCATTTTGGTTTCTATACAAACCCTTACACAGCCAGGAAGGCGAATGTGGAGAGAAATAGCATTGGGAGAAAATATTTAAGAATAGGATACAGACAGGGAGTTCTTGTGACTCAGAATGCATGCAGACTGTTCCAGCCATATGCGAGTTAAAGTCGAATCAAGTTTAATTGACCGATTATAGCTGATCAACAAAAGTTGAATGAAAATTATAGTCAGAACCTTTATTTCAATAGAGTTGATCGACTTTTTTGAGGATCAAGAAAAATTAGACCCATTCAAACTTTATAGTTCAAATGATGAGTCATCCGCCATCTGCTTTCAAGTTATTTCCACGCAAACGATCTGTCGTGGTTTATTTTATTCGAGAAACAAAATAAAAGTGTTTTTTTTTTAATATTAAGGTGATTTGTGTTTTCCGTTACACAACCAGCAACGCGATCTTGTGAAGAAATACGTACTATCGAGGGAAAAGATTTGAGAACGTGAAAGATACAGGAAACTATCGTATCTGAGTGGTTATGTCCAATGTTGTTGCTATATGCAAGTTGAACCTTCACAGGATCTCCATCAGATTCAATTTCTCTCTGGGTGTCCAACTCTCCTTTTTGTAACTAAAACTCCATTAGGGTGTATGTACAGTACTTCACATTGGCCTGACTTATGTCTGGTGTTGCATGGCCAAATGTGATCCTTGCACCAAACAAAAATCCAAAACCAATCGGACCAACTACTGTTTTCTTAAAATTTAGTGAAAATATTTTTGCTATAATGTTTTGATGATTGATCACTGAAAACTACTTCTAATATTATTTAGGTTCTATGTATCTGATGTACATATTCGAATAATACTATTCACAAGTCATTTAACTTAAGGTATTTGGTCATAAAAAAAGTTTGAAATCAAAAATGATAAATTCCATAATTCATGACTCGTCAGTTGAAAAATACTCTGACTAACAAAGTGAGATAAAATAGCTAAAAATGGTGCAATTTAAGACCTTCAAAACTGAAGCTTTATTGCACTCAGTATATCAACCCAGAATATAATATTTAAAGATATAAAACAATCTTTAAAAACTTTATTTATTATGCATAATACACACTGCTTTTTTCATAATAGACGTTTGACATTTGCTTCAAAATTCATCCCCGTTTTCATTTAGTTCACGTTCCATTCTCTTTACTAAAGAAGATTTTCTACAAGCCGTTCAACGTTGGTAAATGTATATGAAAATATATTTTCTTTAATTATAAGGATTGTAAGAATTATAATTTTTAAGAATGCAGAACAAGATAATATTTTCATAAAAATAAATTTTGGATGCGTTACGGATTGTCCCAAGTTCTTAGAGAATCCGATCTCGAATCAACTAAACCTCTTCTTGCTGTGAACCACTCCATCTTCCAGGCTTGTACCACAGGATAAATTCCTGTTTTGGGAGAACCTTCACGTCAACAGGGCCTGTAACAGAGTGTAATGGCACAATTAAAAGGGGATATGATTATACCCGTTATACTTTTGAGATAAGTCTTTCTTTTACTCAATAAATCAGTAACATTTACTGAAGGATTAAAATAGAAGTTTATTTAAATTCGAAATTCAAAGAGACTTATTTAAATAGCTATCAGACCCGACCATGGCATCTGCTCTAAAGTCTTTATACATAGTTCTAATAATGGTAGTGACGTTACTCATATTTCATTCTTTATTTGAATCAATTTATAATGAATATAAGCAACGATGGTAACAATTAAATTGTCGAAATAAAAGTAGTCAAAAATATAAAACGATATTTCGTTTTGATTTTTCAAATGTTCCATTATTGGTGTTAATTCGTATTTCCTATAGTGCATGGTAAGAATTTACACAAATCGGTTATCTTAATAAACCTGCTTTCTGGACGTCCACTTCAAATGCATCTCATTTACTTGTTCAAAGATGATTTTATGCTATTGAAGTCTTAACTGTTTGTGCGATGGCTGACCTACAAATAGCATTTGCGTTAGATCGTTTTACGATAAAATCCTTGGCAAAATACATCATATTTCATGTCAACAAAATTAGATTCTGAACGCTCCGTTAATTCCAGACTCTCCCATTTTTTTAGCATACGAATTGACATTGGACACGAAGTCTATGTTTCGGTCTTATTTTCTTTTCAGTCTTGACTTCTATCTTCCATATCTGTCATGGTTATCGTCACTGAAGAATTTCATTAGAGTGTCGAACTCTTCCGTCTAGGTTTAGCCATTTTAGACAGCTGCATAGTACAAATCAAAGCTATTCAAACTGAGGGACAAAATTGTCGAATGAATCCCTTAACAGTCGGTTTGGACGTGATTACTCTTTGAAATCAGGCTCATGGTGGCCAGTACGGAAAATCGAACGTTCGAAAAAATGGCATTGAGTTTGTTCTAATAATTTCAGATGTGAGAGGGCGACGTTTTGAGAACTTTCCTCTGCACCGCGCAAACTTCAGTTCAGTATATATCGGGATTGTAAAACGCTAAGACGTATAAAATATTTCCAAGAATTTTTTACTGTTCATATCTGTTCTTGTTGTTTTATTCATCTGTTCAGTATAACTCTCCAAATACGATTTCTATCATTTATCCATAACCAGTTCCCTTCACTGCAAAGTAAAAGCTGAAAATCTTTATATTCCTTTGCTCGCAAATTTATTTGTAGAAGGAAGAAACATTCTGTCAACAAAATTTATTCTGAATTGAAGATATTTTTTCGTTGTGAACCGCAAACGTTTTAAGCCACGAATTACAGTTAATTGTCGTTAAATGAACACCATAATCATATGATGTTGGTAACAACGATTGCATTAGAGGTATAAACTGCTACTGGACCGAACGTTTTGTATCAAACCATCAACAAAAATCTTCAGGAACAAGCGCTACACAATACTTGGAATCAAGGAAGCCATGTATTTCTTAGAAAACATAGAAATTGGAACCCAAATAAACTAATCTTCCAAGTGGTGTTAATGAAAAGTACCTCGTATTTCAAAAGTTTACACATTTTGTTAAGGACAGGATATCTAGTCATCAAAATATGGACAATATTTTTTATGATCAAGATAATGTAAGGTTGTTTTTATTAAATTGTCAACGTCATAATGTTCCTTAGATTTGGTAAGCCATTGTAAAATATTAATTCGAATTAAATGATTTCATCTCCGATAAAAGTAAGTGGTTAAGGTGTTAGCCTCTAGATCGGAAGGTTCCTGGTTCGAATCCGGGTCCGGGCATGGATGTTTGTAAGCGTATGGTGTAGAGGAGGCTGGTGCACCTTAAATCTGTCGTGGCCGAAAGTCCTCACGTTGGGTTGGCGTGGAAGTTTGGAGAGTGGGGTGCCAGCTCAGGTGTTGCTTCGTCATCTGACCGTGGTTCAAAATTACGAGGTGTCGTCCTCGGATCTTTCCCTTAAGGGACTGATCCCGGACCGTTGTCAATAGCCCGTTGTGTTGCTCTAGTACGACGTTAACTAAAATTACCTTACCTTACCTTACCGATTAAAGTAAATGATATTAACAATCGCAGCTTGATGTGCGATTACTTCGGTGAAAGGATAATGTCAATCATAACACGGCCTTTTTTCAAACTTTATTTTGATGGAAGAGTTAGTAGCACACCAGAGATCTTGTGAATCTCATTATCACTCGACACACGTTTTCTGAAGGTCATAAGTTTGATCCTCAGAAAGAGCTCTTGTTTTTTTTCCCTTCATATTATAGGCTTCGTTCGTTTGATACTGGGAACGTGTCATGTATTCTTTCCTGTAACTTACACTGATGACTTCGATCCTTCTAAATTTCCATTTAATCCTTTAACGTACAACTTGGAAATTTACCAGGTTATAATCGTTGGGACCTAGCAGAGTTTGTGACTGGTGTATATTTGGACGAGTCCCCTAGAACTTGTGGTTTTATTTCTAGTACTGTATTGGAGAACACGTGGTTAAATTACCTGCATGGAAACGAACAACGTTTCTCAAAAGTTCTATCTTTGAAGTATTTCTATTTTCTGCGTCAATAAAGCTTTCCTTGTGTGTTAAGATCCATGACTTGATGGTGCATGTCTTGTGTTTGCCGTAACCATGTGTCGTAAAAAGTTATTATCACCCAAAATGTTTGATATGTGATATGTTTAGAGTTTAATATAAAGGTACAAGGGGTGTTCAAATGAAAAGGTACTAAACGTCGTAACAACATAACCGTTAACATATGTGCCTATGCCGCTATGGGAGAACGTGGCGAGAAATTTAGGGATGCGATTGGAATCTCCGGCGTAAATCTGCACATGCACAGGAGAGAGCAGAGCCTTTTATGCAGTGGGCCGTCCAATTGACGCGGCAGTGCGTGTGAGGACAGGATGGCGTTCACATTGCAAAATTCGACGATTGAGGAGCAGCGAGGCGTCATTCGATTTCTGACAGCGGAAGGTGTAAAACCGGGCGTTATTCATCGCCGGATGGTGACCGTATACGGGGAAGACTGTGTGTTCGACAAACCAGTGAGAAAACGGAGTGCCCGTTTTTGTGCCGGCCGTGAGAGTTTAGTTGATGACCCGAGACCAGGCAAGGCAAACATAGTCATCACGGCCGATCTCATCGACAAGGGGGACCACCTAGTGCGAAGTGATCGGCTTTTCACATTGCGAATGTTGGCGGTGAAGGTAGATGTCAGCGTTGGAACAATGTGGACACTTGTTCACGACAGGTTGCGTTATCGGAAGGTGTGCGCGCACAGTGGGTTCCGAAGCAGATCACCGACCAGCAAAAGGAACTGCGTATGGGGGCTAGCACTTCAACATCTGTTTCGGTATCATGAAGACCCCGCTTTCCTGGAGCGGATCGTCACAAGTGATCAGAGTTGGTGCCATCACTACGAGCCAGAGACAAAGCGGGATGGCATGCAGTGGAAGCATGTGTCGTCCCCTCCCACTACAAAGTTCAAAGCCGTAGCGTCAGCAGGGAAGGTGTTGCTCACAGTCTTTCTCGACGTCCAAGGTTCGCTACTTGTTTAATTCCTCGAGCACAGAAGAGCCATTAACTATGATGTGTGTTGTGAGACATTCCGAAGTCTACGCATGTCCATCATGAACAAAAGACCGGGGCTACTCACGGAGGGTGTGGTTCTGCTCCTTGATAACGCGCATCCGTCTCCAGAGTCACACACGCGGAATTGACCAAGTTCAAGTGGGAACAGCTTGACTATCCGCCCTACAGCCCGGACATGTTGCCCTGCGGTTTCCATGTGTTTGGTCCCCTAAAAAAACATCTGTAAAGGAAGCACTTTACCTCGGACGACGAACTCAAAGACGCTGTGAAGGACTGGGTATCGTCACGGCCACAGGAATTCTGGAAACTAGGAATACTTCGGCTCGTTAATCAATGCAATCGTTGTGCTCAGGGCCTATGGTGAATACTTTGAATAAAATCTTCATTTCTACCCACAGTGTCGTTTAGTACCTTCTAAACAACCCTTGTATATTAAAACAATGTTGTTTAATGTTGAGACAAATCTGGTGACGCCCCAAGATATGAATTGATACTTTTCAATTCAGTCTTACAGTCTATATACTTCCTTCGACTTTTGGTTCTTATTTCAATTTGTTATTTTATGTATTGTACTCTTGGCTCAGAACAAAATTGGTGTTTTTTATCCTCTAGTCAGAGTTTTTGTCTAAAGCAGTTTTTATAAGGTTATTAAAAACAGCTTTGTGAATTTTTTAAAGGTATCCTCACATATACAAATTAAATGTTTAGCTTCTTAAATATACTGCAATAACCATACTAAACACCTTAATATGCATGGTGTGTTATACATTTTCACTATCAATGAACAAAATACGACATAGCAGATAAAGGTAGCGTTCTGCTAGGAGTGTGTACATACTTGCTTCAATGAGCTTGGGAACATCTGATACAAGCAGTGATCTCACGTAGGTGAACCAGAACAGACCCAGCTCTGTGTCGTCCTCTTTGCCGTATAGGGCGGATACGTAGGGTTTGTTATCGACGACGCTGTATGTGACACTGAAATGAAACACCAGTTCAGGTTATCATAAAAAACATCCAAACTTTGTTAGTCAGAGATTTTATAAATAATATTAAAAACTTATAAGAATATTCGAAGATTAAAAATTAAGGATTAAAATTAAAAATATTAAAGATTCAAATTATTGTGGAGTATCCATATATTCTCTCTCTCCCACGTCTAAGTCCAACGGAAATGGCGGCGACAGCCAGTCGCCCTCCTGTCGCTCTACTTGACAGTTAGAGACAATGGGCAGACTTTTGGTTCCCAGGTTGATGGACGAGCTGGACGCAAGATCCTAGACAGCGAGAGGCCGAACCGAGACTTTCCGTCGGGGTTCAAAGGCCAATAAGGTCAGCGGGCACCTGTGACCCCCCTGACACTAGACCAATTGCAGGACGTGAATTACGTCAAGAGCGACGACAGCGCCAGAAGCCCACCCCCTCCAAAAGAAAAAAGTATAAAAGGGCGCGCACGGTTTTTTCGAGGAGCTCCGAATGATTTTAATTGCCACAGGACGGTCGAACTGAATTTACCCGGGCATCCGGCCCCAGATTATCCTTGAGAGGAACGCAGCAGCCGCGGCAGGTAGCCGGCTAAACTGCTACATGGTCGCACGAGCTTGCGACCTTCTGATCTCACCTGAGAACGCTCCGAGAGGCCACCCGGTCGGAGGACTATCGCTCGAGTCCCGTTACCAGAGGAGACCCGATTCTCCGCCTTGGCACCCCGCCAGACTTGATCTCGTCTGAGATAACCGGGAAAGGCCGTAGCCTGGAATTCACCCTTTGCTTGGTTCGTAGACCAGAGGAGACCCGATTCTCCGCCTTGGCACCCCGCCAGACTTGATCTCATCTGAGATAACCGTGAAAGACCGTAGCCTGGAATTCACCCTTCGCTCGAGTCCCGTTACCAGAGGAGACCCGATTCTCCGCCTTGGCATCCCGCCAAACTTGATCTCATCCGAGATAATCGTGAAAGGCCGTAGCCTGGAACTCACCCCATTACTCGGGTCACTGCTACTGATTCTCCAAGGGAACCATTCCCAGACCGCCGATTCCAAGAGAACTGTACATATTTAAACCTTACTCTAATCTAGAAATAAAACCACTTATTTCTCAACCTGTAGCATTAGTCTAAGTCGTTACATTATAAAAGTTAAATTAATAAAAAAAATTTAAATTTAATAAATAAATTAAATAATTCATTAAATTAATTAAAATTTATTAATTTAATTATTGAAATTTGTTATTAAATTTATTATGTCATTTTATATATTAAAATTTATTATTATTAATAATTATTATTAAAAATTTGGAAGATTAATTAATATTAATTACACGGTCATTCTATTCAAAATGAGCAAATCGACTGGAACTGACATATCTTCGATCTCAAAGAAAAATAGTTCTTAAAAAGGTCGTATACAGTAATGAGCCATTAAAAATATCGATATTTTTATATTCATCAGAAAAAGGTCTATTAGGAAACACAATAATATAATTTCATAGTCGTCATTTCTAAATCTAAGATATCGACAAAACTAGAAATTTTTCCAATTTCCGACAAATTTACAAATTGATCTGGTACTTGTAGAAAATGAAAGACTATTAAAAAGTGTTCTTAATGAAGAACGTTTCTAACAAATAGTACGGTTTAATATACTGATTGCAATTCTATGCCTTTATGAAAACAAAAATACATTTAAAAGTACAAATATAAAAAATTACGATTTTTCAATTTTTTAAGATGCATATTTCACTATGAGAGAAAGCGCGATTAACTTTAAAATTATTCTACATGAAATACCATGATGTCTATTATAAGTACTGAAGTTTTCATAGGTGTAATTTGATTACATTTTGTGTAGGAAACATTTTTAACTAGATGTATATTTTACTTTTTTATTGCAGCTGATAATCTTTACTATTATAAAAGAAAGTGTTTGTCGGCTTGCGTACGCTTGTGTACTGTCGTAACGAGTGTATAGCACTTACAGCAATGGGATTTTTCACACAGGTAGTCCGAAGTTTTTGCAATTTTTCTATCGGGGTAGAATTTTAAAATTCAATCTACAAGATTTTAAAATAAATTTAATAGAATTTAATTATTTTTGTTGTTGTTATCATTAGCAACAGTATAAAAGATCAAAGATTCTAAATGTATTCTTTCTGTGCTTGCGTTTCATTTTGCGGTGGATTGCTTTTTCAGTGGACGATAAAAAACAAAAATTTTAGCTGGATTATATAGTTCTTTTTTCTATCATCTAAACCGTTAAAGATAGAGTAAAAATTTCAATGGATTTGAAATCTGAGGGAAATTTCACAGTAGATTGATGCCTAAAAGTAGGATTTTCTTTAAAAAATAATAATTTTTAAATTGTAACTGCCATATTTTTTTTTCAAAACGAATTTTGCCGACGCGAAGAATAACCTTCGTTTGATTTGATATTAATTCATTTTTATTTCCTGAGCAAGGGATTTGAGTGGATTAAAAGAAATAATTAATGTAATTATTAGCGTTCTTTAGTGCTTTTTTTTCTAATTCAGCGATCGATAAATGGAATAAAAATTTCAAAGGATTCAAAATCTAGGGAACATTTTACAACATAAAGATATCGTATAAGTTAGATTTTCTTTAAATAAATAATTTTTTAACTAAATATTATATTTTCGCAAGAAATTATTACGTCACGCCGATTGGATCTCTTTGAAATTCGAATTTGGACGCTTTTGACAATGATGAGGGCATTACGGCGTTGTCCGTGGTGTTGGTTTGCGAAGAAAATGCAATATATAAGAATAAAATAACTATTATTATGGTGAACGTGCACAATTTCACGTAAAATTATTTCTTAAATTATTTTGTACAAATTCTAATTTATTTTATCCAAGGAGTGTTCCATGAGTGACTTAATTAGATAAACAATTCATTTTGTAAGAGAAGTTTTTCAATTTGCTTTTTCGTTTGGAAACGTAAGTATTAAATACTATTACTTATAAATATTAAATACGTTTTGTAAATGTAAAGCCTTATTAGTCAGATAAATAGTAAGTTTGAGAGTAAAAAAGAATTTCAACAACGTTGTTATACCCGATTATCCCAAATGTACGAAATAACTTACGAATCCTTATTCCACAATCACTAGTCAAATAAGTAAATATTTCAAGAATTTTGAAGCACACAGTAGGAAAAATCAACAAAACTACAAAAATGAACAAGAGACCTTTATCGTATTAAAAGTCAATTTAAAAGAAAAAACAAAGAAAACATTTTAAAAGTTTAAAATGTTTAAGCTTGTACAATTGTGATTTGATATATCTTGCTCTGATAATTTGGTTCAAAAATTAAAAATTTAGCAATTCATTGTTGATTTGGGGTTTAATTATCATTTGAAACTAGAAGTATGCAGATAATGAGAAGGATATGCTATGTTGGTGAGACTAAATATTGCCATTTATGACGATATTTGTGGAATGTGGTATTCCGTCCCAAAAGTCTTTCGGAATAGTCGTTTGGCGTCGAAACTTTTAGGCCCGGTACACACATCCGGTTTTTCAACGCGCGGCGCCGCTACCGCAACGCAAGTGCGGACTGCGATACATTAGAAGCAATGGAGCAGTGCACAAATGCCTCCGGCAACGCTGGGGCGACGCACGTCCAACTTGAGTGCAATTTGTACCTGGCGCCTTACGGTCGCCGCACATAAGTCTCCGTTCTGAAGTACCTTGTTTTCATAAACAAATGGGATATAAATAATAATTAATAAATGGTTGTATCCAGTAACGTCTATTTTATTTCAAATTAATACTTTTTTTACACCAAGTAAGCAAAATAAACACGTTTTCTTCCATAGAATATTTATCGCAAATGGCGCGAAATGAGTTCGTGCGTCATTTCACGGTTATGTGTGCATAGTTGGGCTTCGGTGCCGCAGTGGTGCCGCACGTTGAAAAACCGGATGTGTGCACTGGGCCTTACTCGTCAGTTGATCTATGTAAGAATGTGTATTTTCGGATTACTAATTTTATTACTCTTTCCTTGGGACTTAAAAAATACAACTTTGTTTATTTTTTTTAATTTTAATTTTTACCCCCATTTTTTTTTAAATTTTTTTTTTTTTTTTTGTAATTTAAAATTTTTAAAATACAACTATGTAAACAAAACATAGTTTTCATCAGAGCTCTCCTTCATATTTGTGGTTCCATTTTAAATGGAAAAGTTTCATTTTATTATTTCTTTTCGCTATTTGGAAGTTGAAAGATAGATAAACCGACTTTCAAACTTCAGCAGTACTTTTATCATTCCTAGCACTACGGCCACAAGGATTTTTCTGAATTTTGCTCATTTCACACTCAATGATCCCGACCCCATTTCTTAAGCAGTTTTCTGATATAAGAGGACCTAATATATGAGATACATTATTAAAAATATTTGGAAAAAATATGTATTACAGTAAATTAAATATAATTACAATTATTTTTATACTAATCTTTTTATATTTCATTCACTTATTTCGTAAATAATCTGATGTACACCTTTAAAAAAATATTTATCTAATTAATTTCTAACTTGAGAGGGAGGAGCATTATTCTTTTGAATCAAAAGCACAAATCTTTTTTAATGTAATTTTTTTTTAGTTCATATGACAGCTCATTTTAGAAATTGTCCGTTTCAGCATTTTGTACAAAAGAGTTTAAATTAGTTTTCGAAATATCTCAGGTGTCTGGAAAGTGTTAGTGTTCAACTTAAGTTTCCCAAACTCCTTTCTTTCAAATATACCAGGTCTTTCTTTTGAAGAAGATATTATTTTTATCGGATATAAGTAGCCATCAATCAGAAACAACAAACAATTCCTTATGATTAGTCTTAAGAAGGTAGAAGCACTAAATGTGACTACTTTTAGGTATTCAAGTGGTATTAAGCAACATATACAGTAAGTGATTTAAAGCAATCTACGTATAGAGCGTGTTGACAATTGTTAACCTCAAGATAGAAATTATTTATTCTGCATTCTAGATGAGCCTTCTTTTATTGATTGGATAGTTCTATTATCATTTGTAATTAAATCGTGATGCTGATAATTTCTTTTCAAATGAAATCTTACTATTAAGTACTTAAGAATATTGAATTGGGTATAGGGTAATAAATCACCCATAAGAGGCGACTATTATTCTCGATTCCTTCACAAGTCCCATTGGTGAGACCAAGATTCTATGAGGAAATTTTCACTTTCAATATTAAAAACTGCAGCTATCCGATTTACCAGTCTCGTGCCCTTGGTTCTGACTTCGATGGCAGATTGATAGTTACCTAGTTCCAATACGGGTTAAAGCAGATATGTTTGCCCGTTTGTAATTAAACTGAGGCTCCTTATTAACGGGATGTGGCTAGAATGTATGGTATGTGCGAGATATGTAGCTTGAACTCATCCCCCACGATTGAACACGGGAACACAAACTGGTTCACAAATCAACCCTTGTAGACTATAACCCCTATAAATAATGTTTAATTCCCCAGAAATTGTAAAAAATATAAAAATTCTGGAAGAAAAATTTTATTTTAAAGACGACTTAAAATTTAGCTTCTTGCCATTTTGGTAATAATTGGAGTTAATTCTTTCCGACACTGCATTATCCGAGTGGAACTGTTTAAGCAGGATTTCATTTGAAATATGCAGTTTAGAAAATATTTGAAATATGCAGATTAGAAAATATTTGAAGTATGCACATTAGGTATGTAGTTGTTAGTTCAGCTTATTGGTGTCTCAATCGCTTGTGAAGCTTACTTATGCTTTGAATCCAGCTTCCCCACAGTTTCAATGACATCATATAAAGAGTTATTTCTGGATGTCTTCATTCTAACTCTCCAAGTTCTTCCTAGGTCTATTTCATTTCCGATCCAAATCGAATACCGAGCGATGAATTTGTCACCTCTTGCATCCTGTAGTTTCTGCAGAGCTTCTTCCTCTGAAAATAGGCAGCAAAATTAATAATAATAAAGGATTTGTTTTAAGTTTCTTAAAGAAATCCAGAACTGAAGGAAGTATAAATCGTTTTGCACATGATAACAAGCATGGAAGAAGGCCAGCATAAATCATAGTTCATATGAGATAAAACAAATTATATTTAATTCACACTTTGTACTATGGGATAGATTTTAAGTGTAAAAAAAAAAACAGTCGAAAAGCAATGATTTTACTTCCGCTACGTAATTGCTCTAGGATGTTTGTCGCGATTACCTTACATGTAACCTATCACTGTTTTAGCAGCGTTCAACTTTTAATATAATTGCACTTGACCAAGAAACTATCATATATCAATTCAGAATTGATTCTTTGAAATTTGAATCATTGGCATACTGAAAGTGTATTCTCAAAAAGGGCCAAGTGACATCATGTTTGAAATATGTTCAGAAAACATATTCTGCCTTAGAAACCTTACCTAAACTTGTCTGAAAATGAGCTAAATCTGACAGAAAATGTCTAAATTCCACTCATAAACATGTTATATCTCAAGGACAGCGTAATAAATCCAATGCTTTCTACGATAAAAATAATTCCGACAAAGGGGTAGATAATAGAGTACCATATCCCATATAATGTGCCTGCTTTTTGAAAAATTATTTATGTTACATAAAATTTTCGTTTTTGCTATGAACATAATAACGGCGAAAAAACAATTTACAAGAACAATTTAAGCGATTTTTAACGGTCCCAACGCAATTAGCATCAAAACCATAATCCAACGAAAACCTAGCTAGAATTTAAAGCACCATTTTACACACAATCATCAGTGCAATTTCCAGTTCTATTGTAAACTTAGTAACAATTCAGACACTTCATTCACGAAAGCATTTGGGGGTTCACCGTTTTCCAGATCAGAGTATTCAAGCATTAGTAACACGAATTCGAGAAAAAGAAGAATTATCTTCATGAATCTTCGATATTTGAAGAACCGAAGAGTGGTCCTAAATCACCGAAATATGTTCCACTAATTAATAATAGCAGAAAACACTAGCCGACTATCTAAAATGAACATGCTGAGGGCTTAATTAAACCAAAAAAAAATATTAAGCAAAGCATTTTTTTTAGTTAAACAATACTACTTATTTTTTCCTGCGTAACGTAATTCATATTTCACTACTTTTATGATAAATATGTCATATTGCATTCTTGTCACATACATATATATAAATTATTCTGGCTGTTTTAACATTGTTATGCACTTTGAAGTTGCTCGTCGCATTGTTACTCCTAAACAAGTCAATTTTCTTTGCGTATAAGGCAAGCGACTTAGGTCGAATATATTAAAATGCGAGTTTTCTAGCTTTTCGATGTGTTGCATTTTAGATTGGTGAGATTAACTAAGTGATTTCGTCTTTGTCAGAAAATTAATTTTCTTGAAAGTCCAATTGGTGGGTTTGGATATATATATTTATATAGTAGAACTTTTTCCTTCCTTTTCATTGAATTGTTATAAGAGTTAGTTTCACCTGTATTCCAAATAACAGTTCTTGAAATACATAAAACTGTTAATGGCAAATAAAATGTCAGGTTTTTTTTACATCTACAATATAAATTCAGCATTACTCTCATTAGCTTCATTACTTAGAAAAAGTCTATCAAAATATTAGTGTATGATTATATTAGATTAGTGGACCGTATTAGATTAGTGGAATGAATAGTAATAGTGTGTTCATATCTTTCAATTGATTCAATTTAAAATAACAGATTATCCATTTTTCAGTTCTGGAACTATCCTATTTCACCACAAAAATTATCAACATGCTGCCGAAACGTTGTACAAAATCCTCAAAGAAAAATCCCACCAAAAAGTAACATTATGCATAAAATTGATAATAAAATGCCCGTTGTATGAAAAACTTAAAAATATTAAAGTCAGCAGAAACGTAATTTAAATAATAGTACATTTACCGTATACCTGATTTGTTCAACCAAGTATACAGCTTCCAAAAAGATAGAAGGAATGCACAAAAACATTAAAACTATTTTCTCCACTCACCACTTTCTAGTCGTTTGATGCAATGCTTCGCGCTGATGTTAACGAGACTCTTAAAACTGAGTGCTGGAAGGACATAGTAAGACTTTCGGATAGAACCCCATGATCCATCTATTTTCTGATTCTCCACCAGAACAGAGAATGCTGCCTCTGCATCAAAATACTCCATGTAACTACCATTGCTCATCAAGGCCTGCAAGTGATTATAAAATTTATCTTCGCAGTTTAAGATTCATATGATGTTCAACATTCTATCACCATTTCCAAACATTTTTAATAGTTTATTTTATTAAGGAAACAGAAAAACTATTGCCATGATAGTTACTTTGCATTCTTACTTTCAATAAAAATTTCAGCTAACAGCAAAATAGAGCTTCGCACTGCAAATTTCTCTACCTTGGCACAATACTAAAGTTACTCATTTGAAGTTGTACGTGTGATGTCTTCCGAAAGTTAAGCGCGCGACAGTAAATTCGATATAACTGAAAAAGTAATTCTATGATTGAGTCACAATATCACACCGAGGTAGGAAATTTGGTTATAGATTCATGACAAAAATATAATAGAAAAATATATTTAGGTATTTTTTTAATGATTTATGTAAGAACAACACATTTTGTGCATTCAGAAAATGTTTTGTAACACAAACGAAAAAGCGTATCTTATAGTATTGTGACCAGCCCTGACCTTCATACATCCCGTCAATTAGGTGGTCAAGATTATTAGAGTAATTTTATGCCATTCATGTAATAGAGCAGTTTCTGGCTTTGGTGGAGAAATTGGAGGGGTACATAGGCAGAAACATCACATCTAAGGTAATCCCAAATAATTTTATGGGTTTAAGGTAAGATTAATA
Source organism: Metellina segmentata (assembly GCA_947359465.1). Lineage (NCBI taxonomy): Eukaryota > Metazoa > Arthropoda > Arachnida > Araneae > Tetragnathidae > Metellina > Metellina segmentata. Next base: position 103,355,643 of record OX375880.1, read on the forward strand.
TGAGTCACGTCTTTCGAGAAATGCTTTCTCTTTCAAGATACCCATCCACCAAGTTTATTCAAGGTATATTTGCATTATCATCCATCATAAGAAATGCCGGACCAACTGCTGCATCGTACACTCATAATGAGTCAAGAACTTGATCCTTATACCTTCCAGGCTTCCGATTAGCACTGGTGAAGACGTGCAGGTCGGTGCGTTAGTTCAAAAACAATTCAGCTCACTAATTTATATTAGAAACACTAAAAGCATATACAACCTTCTCTGCAACAGTATTGCCAAATATTGATTTTCCAATTATTGTGATAGCAATTGCTCTTAGAGTTGATGAGGTCGCTCGACGATTGAGTTTAACCAATAAAGATATATACTTATCATCAAGGTATATAGTAAACATAGGACGATGTTTCAGGACAATTGATTCATTGGTTTGAAATGAATTCAATGGACTAGAAATCACTTGAGTTGTCAAGTATCTCCTTTTAAAAAAACACGGGAAGTATTTCATAAACTTGATGTTATCAGTACTTAATTTTTGTGAATTCCTAGGCTCAAAGACTCAATTGAAGAAATGCTCGCCTTCTTCACAATGTTTAAAAAGCACGTAATTCCACATAATTAATCACATGAGCTGCATAAACAGAAAAAAATCCTTATATTAGAAGAACAACTCAACCATTCTTAATATACATGAGAGTTTAGGCACATTCTTACCTGAACAACTAATGCAGTAGTTATTGGATTATCCACTGTTCCGTTTCTGTATTGGTGCTTCTTCAACTCATTTTGCATGTCCTTGATCATTATTTCGTCTACCTTCTCATTTAGAGATGAGGACAGGCATTGCATGGCCATCGTGGCGATCGCTTGCGTATCTGAAAAGTGAGGTAATTCAATTTCTTGCATATTCAGATAGTATGATGGGTGGTAGGTTTTTTTGCGCAAAGGCCATATTCGGACATGTTGCTCCAAAAAACATCAAATGGACTTACACACATGGGAAGTTTTACTGATTTAGGAGAGTGAAATATTCACCCGTGGAGAAATTGAATCTCTAAGATCAGATAAAGTTTCAGCATGGATGATTACTTAATAAAATAGATAGTGGACTGAGTTGAAAACAAACATAATAGGAAACTGTATTGCTCTTAAACTTTATTTTTTTCGTCATAGACAAATAGGCACGTCACTGGGTTTGTGTAACTTTGCATTACATACAGGATGCGGAGGAATCTAATTCTGAACACTAGATAAAGATAGGATCACTTCACCAACTTGTGATTGAGTGCTTTGCTTTTCCTAGAGTTATGAGAAATCAGACACTGGTGTCGTGTCCGTAGAAGGAGTGAAGCACTAATCATTAACAACCGTTTTTAATTCGGTGGCAAAAAATAATAATTGATAGAACTTAAAGGCAAAAAAACGATGATTTTCAAACGTAAATCGGAGGAGGCCCTAGTTTATAACTTTAAAAGTTATCAGAATCGCTCCAAGAAAGAATCATACCAGTTATATCTATAGACGTAGTTTCCTTTTTAACATAACATTCCTTTTTAAATTCCAATAGGGATTATTCAGAGATTTACTTTATTCCGAGAGAAGTTTAACTAACTGTGTTTCACAAAATAAAAGTTACTAACTGTTATTAAAACTATAGACACTTATAGATAACTATTATTGTGTGTGATAGCAGTAAAGAAAATGTATTTAAAACTTAAGAACAATTAAAATGTACAGCGTATGTCTATTTCTAAGTAAATAACAAATGTTATATTCAGTTTTAATGTGTGTGCCACTAGCTGATAACAAAACTATGGACAGCTAATAACATCTGTTAACACAAATAAGCAATGACAATTAATACGGTTAATTTAAAAAATACTGTTTTATCACATTCAACTTATATAAACTGGCTATGAAATTAATTTCCCCTAAAAATGATATTAAATATGACAACTCGGGAATCATCATTTCATCTTTGAAGTGCCAAATTGTTTTTAAAATATTCTACACATTGATTTAAAATTATATTGGCAATTACACGAAATGTGGGCCTTGCAAGTAAAAAAACATTTAGAAGTTTAATTTTGTGGTGCGCAGCGTTTGATGTATAAGCAACACCGAGGTCATACTGTTAAGTGATGTGGTGCGCAGCGTTTTCGTGCGTCAGCAGCGCCAACGGTATATTGGTAACTGTATATAAACTCCCACCTCAGTTCAACTACTCACTTAAATCACTTAAATTTAGACTTATAGTCTTATATTAAGCTTACTTTTACTGCAGTCTACTGGACAACTTAACTACCTTCTGTGTGTTCGTATTGTCCCGGTTTATTATATATATATATATATATATATATATATATATATATATATATATATATATATATATATATATATATATATATATATATATATATATATATATATATATATATATGGGACCAATACAATATATACATATACACAATACATATATATAATATATACAATATATACAATATATACATATGGGACCAATCCTTTTTGGCACCCCATACATTTTTGAGTTCCAAAATGGTTTCAAATTCAGATTTGGGCTTAACTTTGTTGTCTGCAATCAGAAGAAAGAAAAATAAATGAAAAGAAGCTGGTCCAAAGAGTGGTAAAAAAGTAGAAGCCGCTTGACACTAACATTAAATAAACTTTCTGCGAGATACTGAATCGTACGAAGAATATTAATTTTGCCTAATTTGTAGTGTGTTACACAATAACTATTTTTTTCAAAGCAGTACTTGTTTTGTTTTTGTTTAAATATTCACTTGACTTAACTTTATATAACAAATATAATCACGATACATAGTTATTAAAAGCGGAACAAACTCTCGTTCCCAGACACAATCGCTTCTCGAGGGGTTCGATGCATCCGTCTTGCCTGCTGAACTCACTTGCTTCGATTGACAATCTATATATATATTTCTCTTATGTGGCACGCAAAAAAGACGTTATTTGTTACTGCGTTTTGGCAACATTGTGCGATTGTTTGTTTACTAGGAGCCTCGCGCCTCATTTGAATCTATAGCGTTATCGGATGAAATTTTATTGAAAAAAATGAATTTTAGACGAGCTGTTGCGGTTTGTAATAGAAATCTAAGATAGCGTAGGATCTTTTCAGGGCTATTTAAAAAACGGTCCTTTTCAAGGCTAACAATTATAGTACAACAAGACGCGTGCACTACAACTTTCAACAACAAACGCAGTCAAAAAGTGTATGGGTGGCTCAAGTACTGGGGAAATGTACAGCAGCGCTCACATTGCGAGTAAAAATTTGTTCAAAGTTTTCATTTAAATTCTGATTCCAGAGGTACTGTATATATCTTTTATGTAATACAACAAATTTAGATTTCAAAAATATTTTTTTGGAATATCATATTTTGTAATCAATCCCTTCTGCTAGGACACGTGTCTTCATTGATGCGAGCGAAGCGAGCATAGGTTCTCGCAGCGAACCAATGAGAATTGCGAAGCAATCCTCCGGGGGTTGGCGAGCGGTAGCGAGCAGGGGGCGGGCCCCCTAGTCTATATATATATTTCTCTTACGTGGCACGCAAAAAAGACGTTATTTGTTACCGCGTTTTGGCAACATTGTGCGATTTTTTGTTTACTAGGAGCCTCGCGAGTCATTTGAATCTATAGCGTTATCGGATAAAATTTTATTGAAAAAAAATGAATTTTATACGAGCTGTTGCGGTTTGTAATAGAAATCTAAGAAAGCGGAGGATCTTTTCAGGGCTATTTAAAAAACGGTCCTTTTCAAGGCTAACAATTATAGTACAACAAGACGCGTGCACTACAATTTTCGACAACAAACTCAGTCAAAAAGTGTATGGGTGGCTCGAGTACTGGGGAAATGTACATACAAACAACATGCTGGGTATTCAATTTCCAAAGCAGCGCTCACATTGCGAGTAAAAATTTGCTCAAAGTTTTCATTTAAATTCTGATTCCAGAGGTACTGTATATATCTTTTATGTAATACAAATTTAGATTTCAAAAATATTTTTTTGGAATATATTTTGTAATCAATCCCTTCTGCTAGGACACGTGTCTTCATTGATGCGAGCGAAGCGACCATAGGTTCGCGCAGCGAACCAAACCAATGAGAATTGCGAAGCAATCCTCCGGGGGTTGGCGAGCGTTAGCAAGCAGGGGGCGGGCCCCCTAGTTTCATATATTAATTAGAGGACAGAGTGTTGTGTCTGCTAACACAACGAAACAGCCTAACTTACTAGCGTTTATTTAACAAAAAAAAATAAACCCTACATATACGCTTTATTACAATACAGATTTGAATCCCAGATCCCTTTGTGGCGACAAATTTTTCAGGGAATCAGTTAAAAATCACCTGCACTCAAAATAAACGTGACGGTTGTCGAAGACCATCTGCGTTAATTAAAAAGGGCTTAAAAAATTTAGAAAACAGAATCCAACAAAGAACGCGTTATAGATAGAAAGCAAGGAATAAAAAAAAATATTAGCTTGCTATGGAAAAATTCCGAGTGAAAAAAAAGAAGGCATTGTGTCGTCAGATAAATTTGTTAGATTTTATGAATACATCAATAATATGGAAATAACTTCTTTAGTAACACATTAATTTTTTGTAATACTTTGTATTAATATGTATAAATAACTGCAATTTCATTAAATACTAGCTAAATAACGTGGCTTTGAAATGGTTAAAGACATTAAAAAAGCATTGGTAAAGGAATCTAATGATTTATGAAATTTAGTAATGCTCAAATATGACAACGACATTTCCCTGTGTTAAATTTCTTGTTGAACGTGATTGCTTGTGAATATTCATTAACTGCAAGAAAAAACCTTTAGATTTTAAAATGGGGTGGGGGACACTTTTAGGATTATCTGTGTGCCAATTTTCATGGTTGTGAGTGCTACATATTGGTATGAAGACAGGAAAGTAATAGCCTATGTTTTCCTCAGTGTTCTAAAGAATACTTGTACCAAATTTGGTGTGGATTGGTCAAACGCTATAAATTTGTATAGAGAATAGACACACATGTATGCACGCCCACATCCTTTTTAAACAAAAAACATTTTTTCTTCTAAACACGTGTTTTTGTTAGTCCTTAGTCCCAATTAAATCAAATTTATATATATTTATATGCAAAGTTATACCCTGACTTATATTCGTATTGTTTAAATTCGTACAACGAAATGTAAATGTTAAAATTGAAAAAAAAAATTTATTTACAGAAATTTACATTTCAGGCTTCTATCAGTTAATAAAATTTTCCGCAAATTGACATTTAAAAAAAAATATTTCAAAATCCATTGACATTTTTACTCTATCTTTTCGACCGCAAGGATAGAAACTTGGACTAGAGAATAAAAAAAGCCCTACTGCCCGAACGATTCACTATTGCGTATTTTAAACAATAACACATATGGCTCCCGTCAATCAAAATGTCTATCAATGTTCGTCAATCGATTGACAATCGCGTCAATTGTCTCCCACACGATGAATTCGTTGCTTCAATGAGCATCATTGACAATCACATTGTTAATAATAGTGATCATCTAGGGACCTACTTTAACAGTCGTAGAGTTAATTCCCCTTAGCTCTCACCATTAAGGAGATATGCAATTTTTACTAACTTCTAAAACTTGACGATAGAGGGTTAAAGGGAAAAGATGGCAAAGTCCATGTTCGGGAAAACCTCTATGAAGTTGTTAAAGATTTGAAAACTTTTAAGTTACAAGTTACCGATTTGTGTGCGATTCACACATCAAAGACCCGAATTGACTTATGAAGAGAGCTTTTATCATGCCTAAAAGCGCAAATCAGTGTCTTCCGCATGGCTAATTGTACGTAGCCTGTTCAGGTGTAAGCTCAGATGACAGCCTCGCGATTCTGCAGCCAGAGAGGCGAACGAAAAATGTAGTTTACAAGCATTATGAAACATTTTTAACCAAATATGTAATGTTGTTTGTTTAAATTGTATATTGCCCCTGATTTTCATTTTAATTATAAAGATAGAACAAGTGTATTACTATTTCTTAGTATTATTATACGTATTTTTATGTACAGAAAAGTATTTTTCTAAAATGATCTTATCAGTGCTCCGTAACGAAGGACGGATATTTAGCTAAAAAGAATATAACGACCAAACTTTGAGGTAATGAGTTCTTAAACTAGCACGCCAGTTTTCCAATCTATAATTAGGTCCTGGGGAAAGAAATAAAACTTTCCACACACGCACACTTTGTCATGCATAGTATGAGGCTTGAAACCTTATTTTATTAATTTCTTACCTGTCCAAAAGGGTCTGTGTTGAGATTCAAATGCTGTAGTGACCCTCTCGATGTCGCTGTTTGCCATTACGTCTCCGGCGTTGCATAAAACGAGTATTTCGAAAGGATTGGTGTAATTGGATGACTCTACCCTGCTTCGAAGTTTAGACACAAGGTTATGACCAAAGAAGTCTCTAGGATCTGTGCACGTGACGATCAGTGCGTGGATATACAGTGCCAGTTCCTGACTCCTCATCGTATTGTTCCTACAGGAAGTATAATAGCATGAGGTATGATCACGCATCTTGTAAACAAACATAAAGCATCAGGTAACTAAGCAGATATGAAAAGGGAATATGTACGCTTGGAAAAATTTTAATTTAAACAATTCAGTAAACGCTATTAAAGCGCGGTCGTTTTAGACCTCGTATCGCATAACTTAAGAAATATGACGCTGTTTGCATTGTAATATAATTAACTTATTCATTTTGAACCGTCCATGGAACGCCTATTAATGAATTTTGATATCACGTATCACAATAATCAAAGAAGGGTTGATTGATAAAACAGAGTGACATGACTCTACCTACTAGTATTTCACATGCTAAACTCATACTACTATACATTCTCAGATATTGAAACCCTATAACTATACTGGTAATCTCATAATTCAGAGCACTGAAAACATCACAGCTTCAGGAAAGTGATATTGAGCTACTCTAAGGGACATATTCACAAGTCAGTAGATTAACGATAGTCCCGGGATATCAAAAAAACCGTATTCCCAATGCCTGATCATTCGTTTAACCCTTCTTTGCATAGTGGTGGAAATTTCCATCATAACATTGAATGCCCAAAAATTATATAAAAGAACAAGTTCACTTTAGTTTGATCGTGTCTGGATACCTTTTTAATGTCCATTGCATAAAAAAAAACATAGCTGTCAAAAATAAGCAAGTGTCACTATCAGTAAACCGAGCTTGAAGTTGTCATTCCGCTGTTTGTTGTAGTTGCAATAAACGTATGATTTCGTTTTTAATTTTGTTTTATTATATTTGAGTTTATATTGCTATAAAAGTGAAAATGAGTGGAAGAAAGGTATGTAACATGTGTTTCTGTTATTTTTAGAGCAATTTCTGAAAAAGTTTGCGTTTAATTTAAAAAATACCACATGATACCATCATATAGTTTTTTGCTAAATTTATACTATAAATATATACTAAGATTTTTTTAACCATTTTTCCTTTAATTTTGAACATGAATTATATCACCTTGATTTATTTCACCAATAAAGAAAAAATCATGCAAAGAAGGGTTAAATCACCGTTTCGGTGTTACATTTTGATTCCCCGAAATCGTCGAATTAACCTTTACGCTGAGGTGCTTAGATTATTTCAATGGTCTCCTGGAACGACTTTTCTCTTGATTATCTGATACCCCATACACAATTACCTAAACTTGAACGATAGGGCCGTGAGTGGCGTTTACGGCCCGATTCTTTCCTTTCATAGTATCGTTTGGCTTGAAAAGAGATATCACCTGACGACTTTCTGCTTTCCCCAAAGCGTTCACACCTCACGGTCGGCAGGGTAGGGGGCCAACGAACAAAAGAAGGAATCCTCTAGAAGGTCAGTCGCTGACAGCTCGTAAATGGTAATCGATGCCAGCGGTCACTTAAAAGGGGATAACACCAACCGCTACCATGCGCTGGTGTAAGCGGCATTTTAGTGGTAACATAAGTCAATCTGCCGCATCGTAAAGGTTAAGGGCCCGTTTACGATTCTCCGTATGTCCGTATGCGTCGAACCAATGATAGAGGAGAACCACGTGATTGACAGATGAGCGGGATAACGCAGACCCTATCTGTAGCTTCGTAAGCGTTAAGGCGGAGCCTACGCATACGGACATACGGATAATCGTAAACGGGCCTTAACTCTTGGTTGAGAGTTACGCATGCGCAGTATTAGATTTTTGCAAAGGAAGCGAGATATACTGTAAACACAAGAAAATGGATGACACAATTTATTCTGTGCTAAACTACAGTATTCTTGCGAGGAGGCGCATTTAACTGATCTGAAACGAATCGGATAAATAATTTGAGTACATTTTCTGTAAAATAGATATGCCCGGTTGTGTTCTGGTTCGAACTATATTGTGGCTCCCCTGAGTAGAACTCACTGAGAGAGCGAACGGTATAATATTGACATGGTAGACGCAAATTCGTCGTGGAATAAAAATTATTTTGTTGATTTATTACGAAAATATAAGACAATTGAGAATACAAGTGTTACTTCACTTTAAACGAACACACCCTCATACTGACAAGCACAAATATAATTTGATTACATTGATTTTGATTGAATTTTAGAATCAATTAGAGTGTCCACGCAGTGAATTAAAATAATCTACCACCTATTAGACTGTTATAAACTTAAGTTACTAAAGTACACCATAACGAAGTCTTTAAAAATCCAAATTAGAATTTATTCAAAAGACAACAAATGAATTTAAGTTAAGGGGGTCCGGGACACAAAAATCGTCAAATTTTCGAATTTTTTTTTATTATTTTAAGAAATTATCTGTGTTTTTCTGCTTAAAATGACATCTAAATCATGTTTCTATCTTAATTAGAACTAGAGATAGAATAATTTTTGTGGTGCGTTGTTTTGAAAATCTAACACTCTTGACAGTTTTTGTGATGGCAACAACATCTGTCTTTAAAACTTTAAATGCGTTTTTCTCCATGATACATTTTTTCAAGAATTCCTGTATTCAAATTGCTATAAGTCGAAAACCGATAAAGTTTAAGGGTTGAAATTTGGAATATAACTTTTTCAAACATTATACTTTAATTTTGATTCAGCAGATTTAAAACAAATATTTACTTTTAAAAATATGACTTTTTTTAAAAAAAAAGTACCTTAAAATTTTCAAACATTTTCATTCAAATATTTTTTATTTTTTATTAAATTACTATTTTTTTAAGTGCTGAATCAGAATTAAAGTTTCTAAATTTGTGAATAATTTACTGCAAGAATTTTGAAAATTGGTCAAGAATATTTTGAGTTTTAGCAATTTAAAATGACCCCTCTTTTCTTCAAAAAAATTTAATTAAAATTTTTTTTAAACTTTTGGATTAATTTTGTGTTGTGATTTTGTTTATTAATTAGATGGGTAATCAGTACAAAAAAATTCAAAATTCTAAATTAATTAATGAAAAAAAAATTTCAATGTGTCCCGGACCCCCTTAAGATTAAAATATTACAATCGGCGTTTAGTTACATTGAAAAGTAAATCTAATAACTTGATCGAAGAGATCAAGTAAGCGGGTACGTGATCGAACAAGTGAGAGCGGGAATACTGATACGACAGATTGCAACGCTTTTATAATGGTATGAAATATCACGTGACAAGATTTGCATATCCGTGACCCGATTTGCATAAAGTACTGTCGTATGACTTGGTATAGACGTGGAGTAAAATTAAGGTACTACCGTTAGAGATTAATTGGAATGAACGTTTGCGTTAATCGTGTTTGGCCTAAAAGGAATGATCGATAGTTGTATATTTGATGCGTAAACAAAAATCCAAGCGTCATTTTTGTGTAGATAGTTTTTGAAGAATAAGAATCACCTAGGAATGAAAGAAAATCAACATACCTGGAAAGATGGGAGAAACTCCATTTTTAACTAAATCCTCTTTTTATTCAAATTATCTTTGATCTCCAAGCCCATCTAGCGCGTTGGATGAAGAGCGAAAGGTATTAGAACATAAAAAAAACGAAACAAAGAAAGGGGAAACTGAGGGAAAGAATTACGTTGAAAACACGATGGCCCCCGAATCAGGCGTGGTATTCACGCGCATCAGGTAGTCGCGATTTACCGGCGAATCCATAGTCGTTCTCAAGCGGGAGTCGGTTTTGGTGCGTGGGTGAATCAGGAGGGTGTGTAAGTGTCCGTCCCCAAAATTGACGTTCCATCTCTTTATAGGTTCTGTTTTGTAGAGATGAGCTGAGAGAAAGCCTGCCTGCTTAATGTGCTCAGAAACGTTTGTTGTTTCACTCTGTCTTGTTTAGTTGCAGTTTTTCCTTCTCCCAACCCACTCTGGCATCTTAATGTGTTTGGTTTTCACAGTTCTTCGGCCAGGGAGCTTCTTCTCGCACCCGTACCCTGGGTTCAGCGACTTGTAACGGCTTTTTGTGGGGGTTCTGCGTCCATTGCAGACCGAGATTGCAGGGGTTGTGTCCACGAGGTAGACGTACACTGACATAGGTCAGTTATAAATAAAAATAAAATTTGCAATGTTACAAGTACGAATCAAATATGTTGGCGTAGTAAAATTCCGAAAAGAAAGGTCTTTCCTAACAGATTTTTTAAGCCATTGTGCACTGTTCGATTTTGAAAAATTTAGGTTTTCATAAAAATCTAATTTGAAATTCAATACCCTTACATTTATTTTTTCAAACCCAAATTAAAATACCGTATGCGTTCTATTTAATAACAATTTGGTATCAATTCTGCGGGCGAAGTACGTATTTGACTAGCATGATTGCAGATTCGGGCATCGTAACAAATAGAAACAATATCACGTGATAGTGATGAGACGGCAGTAGCCAAACACAGCGAGCGTATAATTTTAATCCGTAGATCACTAAACCCGTCGTATCAGAATACGATGATCCGAGATTTAACTCTGATCCGTGAATCAACTGATCCTCGAGAACAGACTGGGCTTTTACCTGTACCACTAACATTTGATCTACTCTATATTGATCCAAGATGGGCCTTCAGGTAAAAGCAAAGTTCCTGCCTCTATTTCGAACCATTTGGGTTCTACATTCATTAGATTTTTCGAATTTTACACGAGTACTTTACAGTTGACAAATGAATATCATTATATGTGACCATGGTGTACTGAGCCTCTGGCTTTCTTGTTGGATGCAGGAATGAGTTGCAGTGACTATGAAAAAAATACAGTAACTTCGATTGGTCACTGTATGTTTTATAGAATAAAAGCATTTTTCCTCGACTAGCTTATACAGGGTGTCCTAAAAGTTCCCGTACTGACGATTCATGAATTTTGTAGTACAAAAACACAACAAACTTTAAAACAATTATTTTTATGAAAATGGTAAAAAGCACTTTTAACCTAACGTAGGGGGAAAAAACCTTACATTTTTAATAAATGATCAAAATTTCCACATTTTTCTTAAAGGCAAAGCTGAAGTCGTTTGCGCATATTTTTAGAAACGCGTTTCAAGATGCTGGGAGATCAAGATGTTGACTTCTTCTATCCTTTGAGTAATGGCAATTTTCAGATCACCTATTGTTTGGTAATTCTCTTCATAAACTTTGTTCTTTAAATATTCCCACAGAAAAAAGTCAGGGATGCGCAGGTCAGGGAATGAAGTGGCCAAAGGTTTCTTGAAATTAGTCGATCGCCAAACGATCTTGAAGAATGCCCATGGTTTCGTAACTTGTATGGCAGGTTGCAACGTCTTGTTGGAACTAAGAGTCTCGTTCATTCACTTTTAATAATGCAACAAATCGTTGAATAAGTTGATATAGCGTATCTTTACTCGCTATTGCATCATTTGGATACTTATGTCGCCAAAATTCCTTACATCTTTCATATGATTTACATTTAAAAAAGCCTCAAACAGCGCAGTTCTTTGAATGCGAGATAAATTCATCTTGCAATGAAGAACAAAATGACGTGGAACTTTATTATCGCACAACTTGAGTGCGAAGAAAAACGAACGATAAGAATTAAGGGGGTCCGGGACACATCAGAAAAACATTTTTACTGCTGAATTTAGAATTTAAAATCTTTTTTTGTACTGATTACCCATCTTACTAATAAAAAAAATCACAACACAAAAGTTTTCCAAAATTTTTTAAAAACATTTTTAATTAAAATTTTTTGAAAAAAAGAAAGGTTATTTTAAATTGACAAAACTTAAAATATTCTTGGTCAATTTTCAAAATTCTTGCAGTAAATTATTCACAAATTTATAAACTTTAATTCTGATTCAGCAAATTTAAAAATATTAGTTCAATAAAAAATAAAAAATATTTAAATGGAAACTTCTAAAAATTTAAAGTTACTTTTTTTTTTAAAGTAAATATTTGTTTCAAATTTGCTGAATCAAAATTAAAGTATAATGCTTGAAAAAGGTGTATTCCAAATTTCAACCCTTAAACTTTATTCGGTTTTTGACTTATAAAAATTTGAATACAGGAAATCTTGAAAAAATGCATCATGGAGAAAAACGCATTTAAAGTTTTAAAGACAGATTTACAATTAATAAAATGTTTAAATACCCTTTTTGAGCATCCAGATGAGCATCTAACTCCTTCTTTCCTCTTAAATTTTTGGTTTAGTTTGATTTTGGCAAGTTCTACCTTTTTTCTGCATAGTTTAAAGGTCTCCGTAGACTGAAATAACGTCTTTCACAGATGTTGTTGCCATGACAACAACTGTATGAGTGTTAGATTTTCAATACAACGAACCACAAAATTAATTATATCTCTCGTTCTAATTAAGATAGAAACATGATTCAGACGTCATTTTAAGCAGAAAGACACAGAGAAATTTTTAATAAAGAAAATGTTTTCGAAAATTTGACAATTTTTGTGTCTCGGACCCCCTTAAAGAGTCGATAAAACTATAAGCAGACGACACAATTCAATAATTTAAAAAAAACAGGGTCAATAAATTTTTTTGAAGCCGGAGTACAGGAACTTTTAGGACACCTTGTAGAAGTGAGCTTGCCTAAGGATCATCTGACCTCTTATCTGAGCAGCACTATTCGCATTTGTCGGGGCGCGTGAGTCCTGCCTAACCTCTCATCTCTCTCATTGGATGGAAAACTTGTCATTCCTATTACGAGTAGTTACTAGCCATCCTATCAGTTTGTCCTCCAGTTATAAGCTCATATATCAATTTTAAGGTACTCAATGACCGATATTTTAAAAATTTGTTATACTCGCAATAACAGCAATATAACACCAATCTCAAATAGAGCTTTGCTTATATTTTATATGAAAGTGAAAATTTCGGTTTCCGGTAACTTTTTTACACTGTTGTCTCTTTGATATAATTCCAAAAGTAATAGTATAATACTAGGGGGCCAATCCCCGAAGGATTGCTTTCGCTCGCCTCAATGAAGACATTGTTCACAAAATATGATATTCCAAAAAAAAAATATTTTTGAAATATAAATTTGTTGTTCTACAGAAAAATCATACAGTCCATCTGGAATCGAGAACTCGAACAATTTGGAATTCAAATAAAACTTTGAGCAAATTTTGACTCGAAATGTGAGCGCTGCTTTGTAAATCAAATACTTAGCATGTCATTTGTAAGCAGCAACAGCTCGACTAATATTCATTTTTTTCAATAATATTTCATACGATAACGCAATAAATTAAATTGAGGCGCGAGGCTTCGTGGTGAACAAGCAATCGTACAGTGTTGCCAAAACGCAAAAACAAATAACGTCTTTTTTGCGTGCCACGTAAGATAATTATATACATACATAAGCTTCATTAAGGTTTCATTGACCATTGAGCCCAACTAAAGTGAAAATACAAATAAAAACTATCGAAACTTTTAAAAATGGACACTATGATGTTATCTTACCCAGACAATTTGTAGAGGAGTTGGATATTTAGTTCATATCCCATTTCTTCTCCAGTTTTGTTCCCAAGTGCGAAGAAACGTTCGTCAGCTAGATAGAGCGCTGTGGCAATCCTGTGAAGCTCGTGTCCCCATTTGTTGGTGGAAGAATCACTTTTTCTTCTACTCAACAGCCATTGAATATTCTTGTTCTTCGCGGCAGAAGTATTTGGAAATTTTCCTCCTGAAATGTAGAGGGGAATAAATGATAGAAATTATATCTAAAATAACGCTTTATTGTTATTTACTTAACAAAATTTCTCAAAACTGTTTATTTGGGTTGAGTGTCTCTTTTTCAGAGTGTCCAAATATTAAAAAATTGTTTGTAACTCATTGGATCTGAAAATAGGAATTCCCATGGAAAAATTTGGATATGTATGTAGGTTGTATACAGGACACAAATGTTACATTAATTAAAACAAATGTTACAGTATATAAAAAAAAGTTAATATCAAATATTGATCGTGGTGTGAACATCTAGTTTATCTTTTTTAAAAGTTATATCATGTCTTACTAATGGATGATGGAATCTCACGGTCACCACAATCACTTTCATCCGATCCATCCAAACAGTCTTGGAATCCATCGCATTTCCAGTTCCCTTGAATACACCGTCGTTTGTCATTACATGTTATCCAGTTATGTGGACAAGGACGAGTTGGATATTCCAGATCTGAAAAAGAGGACAAAAATAATTTAGAACCTATAATTATCTATCTCTCTGTGTGTGTAATATATATATATATATATATATATATATATATATATATATATATATATATATATATATATATATATATATACATACACAACCGATGAATATTTCTTTTTCGTATTTTCCTCAGAGTCATGTGAGGTACTTTTTCAATTTTATTTTACTGTTTCTGAATATCTTTTTGAATAGGGGCTGGGAATTGTACTTTTAATTTTAAACTTCTTATTTTTGTTTTTATGGACTTATTGCAACTGAAGTTTGGTATTAGCAATTAGTTAGACTGTGTAATTGGTGGCAATTTTCAGACTTGGTGTTGTTGATCTCCCGGCTGCGGGTTTGATTTCGTTTTGTTCCTGCTCTGTTTTGGTGTTTTGTTTTATTTATTTTTTCCTTTGTGGTGGTGTTTGGGGGAGTGTATGAGCAATGCTTTCAGCCTAATGTGGCTCATGTGTAGAAAACACCATTTTATTTTGTCTGTGTCAGGATCTATATATACTTATATCATTCAAATACGTAATTAAATGAAAGATCAAAATAAAAATAAAAATCATGTGTATTAAACCAGAAAACGAAAGTTAGAAGAAAAGTTAAATCTAACCATGCAAGCGCGCTGAAAGCTGCAGACATAGCATGGTAAGGAATATATTTTTCTTAAACAAGAGGAAATTCACAAAATAAAAACCAAACGGAATTTATTGAAAACGAAAGTGTTGGTGGATCAGGGCGTCATCAGGGAGGAGCCTGATCCATACAAAACACCATTTTGTGTTGTATGGGTCAGGCTCCTCCCTGATGACGCCCTGATCCACCAACACTTTCGTTTTCAATAAATTCCGTTTGGTTTTTATTTTGCGAATTTCCTCTTGTTTAAGAAAAAAATAAAATAAAATATATATATATATATATATAATATATATATATAATTCAAATACGTAATTTAATGAAAGATAAAAAAAAAGCATGTGTGTTTAAACAGAAAACGAAAGTTAGAAGAAAAGTTAAAACTAACCATGCAAGCGCGCTGAAAGCTGCAGACATAGCATGGTAAGGAATATATTTTTCTAAAACAAGAGAAAATTCAAATAATAGAAACCAAAAGGAATTTATTGAAAAAGAAAGTGTTGGTGGATCAGGTTTGTATTTGTATAAATATTTACCTGTCAGAGGTAGTTGCTGCTTTTGAGCACTCCTCTTTCTGTGTTTTGTTATTATTATCATTAAAAAAAATTACTTCCATAGAACTCACTTGTCAGGAATAAATCCTTCAAGAAAAGTAATAGAGTAAGAAAAAAAGGGAATTTATTATTATCAACAACTTCGCCACCGATGACTTTCTATTTCGTCATTTCCTCTGAGTCATTGGTGTTGGCGTTTTGTTGAATTAAGTGGGTAGCGGCATTTGATGCGATTTTCTGGCTTGATGTTGCTAGTCTCCCGACTGCTGCTGTTGTTTTGATTTAAATTTTCTTATTTCAATCTTTAGTTTTGTATATTCGATTTAATGGTGTTTGGGGGAGTATATGAGCTATTTCTTAGCATTTTGCGGCTCATTTTCGTAGAAAACACCATTTTGTGTTGTTTGGGTCAGGCTCCTCCCTGATGACGCCCTGATCCACCAACACTTTCGTTTTCAATAAATTCCTTTTGGTTTCTAATATTTGAATGCAATTTTATATTGGGAAACGACCTTGAAAACAAGAAAGGAGGATTTGTTCCACAACTCGTAACAGTTGAATATTGTTGTTCCTCCGAGAACAAAAGTAATAGAATTAAAGAAATTAATTGAGAGCAGTGATATGTGTTTACAAATGATATTAACTTTCTCAAAAGCCTCGTCGATAATTGAAGAAAGGCATTCGAAAGCCGAGGGAGAAGGAGCCGGAACCAAAAGTCAGCTTCAATTAGAGAAAATGTGACTCAAAACGGAAAGGCTTAAGCTAGCCCAAATCGCGCGAAAAAGACTTAGAATTAGAAAGCTCTCAAAACCAATCGAACAACCATCAATAAGATATGAAAGTGATCAATCAACACATAACTTGGAAAACTTAATTAGAAGTGTAAGAACCTTCTACAGTACTGTAAATAGAAGCACTCAGTAGTGTCCATTTGAGTTGCTGACAAATGTAAAGATGAAGAATAAGCAGGATGCTCATATCCTTCAAGCACTCGAAGAAGAACGAGTTGTCCTCGTAATTGAATATTTAGAAAAGGATCGAGAAGAAGCGAAAAAGAATATACTGAAGATCCAAGAAGACAATAGAAGAAGTTACAATAAAAAACAAAATAAAAGCATCAAGTGGGCTTGTTCCTATCCAAAGAACTCAATATGGCACAGGTATGAAGCTTCGGCCTACATTTCTCGGACCCTGTCGTATAAAGGCAGTCAAGCAAAATAATCGCTACGACGTTGAGAAGGTCGGAAATCATGAAGAACCCAATTTGACATCAACCGCTGCACACCACTTGAAGTGATGGTCAGGATAAGAAAAGAAACTAAATGAACATTGTACATATTTTTTCAGATTTTCGTTTTTTTGTGTTCATACTGATTTCTTTCCTTTTGCATTTTTAGATGTTTTGAAATACCATAGGCACCATGAAGGATGTCGAGGAAGCCACCTAGTCAGAATGGCAGATTTGTGGAATCGGAGTGTCCACAAGCCTCCCCGTCAGAAGGGGCTGACGATCAACTTGGAACGTGCAAGTGTCTGCTGAGACGGAAACAGGAGAGAGCGGCGTGCTCGGTGTCCGCTGAAATCCGGTGACTGGATACAGAAGAAGAAACTATTTATCTGACTCAGTGAGAGTTATGGCCATATTCATAAGTACGAGTTAAATCGAGGATCAACGATAATCCTCGAGTTATCAATAAACCATATTCACATGTCCTAATCCGTGGTTTAAACTTCCGGTTCGGTGTTACATTTTGATCCTCCGAAATTGGCGAGTTAACTCGCGAGTAAGAGTTACGCATGCGCAGTACTACCTTTTCAGCGAAACAAAATGGATGACACATTTCATTCTATGCTAAATTGCAGTATTCTTGCGACGACTGGATAGGACGTATCGTTACGGAGCACCTGCTATCTAGCAGCTCATGTCCTCATAATATTGCTTAAATGGAAAATTTAAAACATAATTTTATCGAAATTCAAAAGAAAAATGAAAATAAAGGTAGCTGCGTAATCTTAAACAGACAGCTTGGAGAAAAGATAGATGGCGGCACCTCTGACGACAAAGCCGGAGAGAGCGAACGGTAGAATATGACCGTGGCAGTGACAAATTCGTCGTAGAATAAAAATTATTCCGTTGATTTATTACGAATGAAAGTTAAGTGACAGTGAAATTACTTTTCACGACACCAACACACACTCATACTGACAAGTACAAAGATAATCGGATTACATACATCTGTCGAGACATTGTGTACAATTCTTTCTTGCAAAATTTAGGTTTCCATAAAAATCCGATTTGAAATTAAGTACCTTTGCATTTCTTTTCCCAAACCCATATTAAAATGCTGTACGGGACCAATCTATTCACAATTTGGAATCAATTCTACGGCGAAGTACGTGCTTGATCAGTATGAATGCAGATTCGGGCGTCGTAACCAATGTAAATAATATCACGTGATCGTGAGGATACGGTAGTAGCCAATCACAGCGAGCGTCTGATTTTAATCCCCGGATCACTTAACACGCCGTTTGAGAATACCGTTCTTGATAATCCTCGAGTTAACTCTTACTCGCGGATCAACTGATCCTCGAGTTAACTCGGGACTTCTGAATATGGCCGTTAGAGTTGAACTAGTGACTGAGAGCTTCCACGAGGTAAGTGGAGCGAGCGCTGTTTTATACAATTCAAGCAAGTGACAGCGTATAGGCTGCTTCATCATTTTTATAACAGTTGGTGTACATAGCTTGGAGTTGTTGTTTCTCATGCCTACACTGGCAGACCAGAGGAGTGCTGTCGAAGACGGCAAGAGGCGAGGGGGGTGCGCCTTCCATGTAATTGAGCCCCATTGGGAGGAAGTCCGACTTTGCTCGACATACATGACACATCCGTTTTACACGATGGTCCCTTTCATACATCCATTCATTCACACATATCGTAATTTAGATCCCAATCAGAAGCCGATAACCCCCTGATCAAGTACCCCCAGAGGTATTGATTTGGTATGGGAACATGGGGGACTTTGTGACCAAGACCTATTTAACGTGCCCCAGTCACCATTAGTGAACACGAAGGTCTTTAGCCAGGTGGAAGCGCCGATCTCGCAATCATCAGAATTGCAGGCTCCGCCGAGGACAGAACCCACAACCCTTCCGATGCGAGCCCGACGCTCTACTGTCTGAGCTACCGCGGCTAGCTTGTAGTAGAGAAACGAACTGTTGACATACACACTAAATGACACATACATTTAAATTTAATATAAGATCAACCAATGTCATATGAAAGTGCGGTTTTTAATTAGTTGTTTAACATGGCATCAAGTTTTTTATTTTGGCATAAAAAAATTTTAGGAAAAATAAAAATAATTATTTAACGCATGGATGGCACTGTTTCGAAAAGCATTATGAAAACTGTACACAAATAATTATAATACCTATTCGAATTTATAAGAGCATTTTTTTGTCTCTACATACTTGAATATGTTTGCTCGAATCGCAACTAAACGATACTCTATTTCAATTCACGTGTTTGGAATTGTGCGATATTTTTATGATAAAAGAGCTAACTCGATACCATGAAAGTATTAGTGAAAACCACACACCAATGTAACAATTGGTTGATTTGTAATAAATTTTGAAATGTGTCATGAACTTTTCGCCCACACTATATACACTATGCATAGGCCTGCATGGTGTAATATATTAATAACTATTGCACACTGATTTAAATTTTTAATGCATCGTGATTTTAATGTACGTCAATTATTGCATCATAATCCGTGATTTGAAATCAAGGTTTTTAATGCGGCGGAGGTTTGTGTATTCACAGGTTATTTTACTATTGGAGAGAGAGTGTAGAAAAAATGACGGAAAAGGATTAAACAATTTCGTTTGTCATTCCTCGGTCTTTTAGTGCTTCATGAGCTTACAAAGAAGAGGATATTCCTCTAACTATATTTTTGAGATCTAGATGTATTCATTTTTCACTAACGCCTCAAAATATGCATCTCGAAAAAGATTTTTTAGTACCAATAGTTTACTTCAAAAGTAATACGTTAAGAATCGAAAACTGAATTAGAAATGCACTCTATTAAATTTAGGTAAATCCATAAAAAGGAAAAAGGATGATCATTTTATAATTTCCTATACTATATAATTTGATATGAAGCAGATGATCGGTTCGCGATAAATCGTAGGGAAAAGAGAAGTGATATTTCATTTGAGTAGACACAATTAGGGATGCGACATCGATGTCGATGGTTTCAAAACATCGATGTCGATGGTTTCAAAACATCGATGTATTTAACATCGATGTATTGGAGTCGATGTTTTTGTAACATCGATGTTTATACTTGTCGATGTTTTATTTTTAAATAAAAAAAGTACCGTTAGAAAAATTTAAAAAAAATAACCAAGTAGAATATTTTCTTAATCAGAAAATTGAACATACTTTTACACCAAAGTGGCCAAGGGTGAAGGGTCTGAATAGTAGGGATGCGACATCGATGTCTTCAAAACATTGATGTTTTATAAAAAAAAACATGGATGTATTAGAGCCGATGTCGCATCACTAGTTACTAAACCAGTTTTAAGAAATGGGGGAAGAAATTTATATACTCTGAATTTTAAAATCATCGATGATTTGGGGGCGATGCATTGTCAACATCGATGTTTTAATTTTGAACATCGATGTTTTGCTGTCGTTGTTGCATCACTAGGTGCTAAGCCAGTTTTAAGAAATGGGTGAAAAAGTTTAAAGACACTGAATTTTAAAAACAATTTTAATTTTGAATTAATTTGTTTTAATTTTGAACATCGATGTTTCAAAACATCGATCTTTGCTGTCGATGTCTCATCCCTAGACACAATTGCTAGATAAAATGTGTATTTAAAATAGGTATATCTTTCTATCTGCTACAGAAAGCTGCTGAACAATTACCAAATTTAATGGTAATTTTTTTAGTAACATGGCCAAGTAGAGAATAAAATTTTCTCCTGGCAGGAATCAGATCTTAGCCATGATCTTCGTCATAGGTTCATATCAGGTGTTATCACGTCAGGACGATAGATAAATGCTCATTAGATAGGCACTGGAGACCAGTATAATTTATTCTATTCAGAGATTATGCTGGTGTTTTATTACATCCATGTTTCTTTAAAGATAAATTTTAGATTTTGTAATTTTTTTGTAATCGGAATGTGTTCAATTTGTTCATTTGTACAGGTTTCAAACGTTATTTATAACATATTGATGCATTTTTATGGATTATGATGCAAACTTGAACGTTTAATGGTTGTGAAAATTTATGATATCCGGTGTCCTACCATAACTTTAGTTTTCCGATTGAAATTGCTTTATTAGAGAGTGTCATAGTTAAACATCGTTCTCAAATTCGAAAAGAACTATTGATATCACAAAATAAAAGTAGTTTTTATTCAAACTTAAGTATAACAGTGGAAAGAAAACTGAAAGTTAAACTCAGTATTTTTTAAAGAATGTACCCAAAATTCACCAAGTCATATTAAAAATACATTGTTCTTAACAGAGCATATCAAATTAGTTAATAATCACCATCTTCTACAAACCTCGTCAATCTTTGGTTTTTAAACTTATCGATAAAAATTAAAACAGGAATAAGACTGATTATGCTCATGCAGAATTTCATTTATGTATCTTCTGCAACAAGAAAAATGGTGACTAATAGTTTATAAAACTTAACAGCAAGTGCCAATGTGCTGCAATAGAATACATTTATTCAGTATTCTTTATAAAAAATGAGATATAATATGTTTTCTTAGAATTTGTGGCAGGAATCATTCTAGTGGAAGACATACAATACATTATTAAAATAGTTATAAATATAAATACATAGAAAATTGTATATATTTGAATATTATACATAGAAATGGTACTTTGTTCTCAAAACTTTGACTGTCCCAAATTCGTAGATACAGAAAGATGTTGCAATGAAATGATCAATCAAAAATTTGTAGTTCGGGATAACAAAATATTACTTACTGCAGTATAATTCGTCGGATGAATCACCACAATCGTTTTCCGAATCACAGAAGTCTCTTCGCGGAATACAACTGCCACTCGAACATTGAAATTTATCAACAGGACAATGTATGGGTACTTCCAAACAGTAAGCTTCGTCTGAGTTGTCACCACAACCATTTTCTCCGTCGCAAATCCACTGTGCAGAAATACAACCACCTCCCAACGGACATCTTACTTTACCTGATTCACATCCTTAAAAGAGATAACATAGGAACTAATGACTATAATATAAGCTTATACCAGTTTATTTTTGGAAATACTCACATTTAACGAACATTTATTTGCAGTATACAAGTAACAATAAACACGTGTTAGCGGGTCTGGTTAAACACATGGTCACTGGTGCATAACAATGCGAATGGTTAAATGAGGCCATATGATGAATCGTATTTCAGTTGCTATATTTATAGAGCCTAAACATTACTCCATATTTAACTATTTTTTACTACACAGATTAGTTGGAAGTCGAGGAGTAGTGCAAAGGCCGAGTAGCAATGGGAAACGTAATGCAAAATTAATAGTAAGAAATAAATTACGTTGAAAGTAATGGAAAGAAGTTTAAGCGCGGCAAATTCCGCATCCAAAAAAGACTTGTTAACCATGCTTGAATGGTAATCAGGTAAAATAGAGAAAAAATACTGTGTGCATCTAACTTTCCCAACAATTGCTTCTACAAACTATAAAAAAAAAGAAAATACGCAAAGTAATAACCAAATGTAATATTTCAAAGCATAATATAGATTATAAACGTAAAAAGTGATTAGAATAGTTAAACACCACAAATTTGCTACTAAATGGGAACACTATACTAGGATCTTTTGATGAGCTTGACAAATTTCTATAAAATTTTGGACATTTTAATTTTGTGACATCACGGTTGGCAGGTGTTCTTCTTCAAACTAGCTCATTTCAAATTTCATCTCGAAGGAACTTTGTTTTCGTTCTACATACTTTTGAAAGAAGCATTGTTACAGTAGCAAAGCTACCACAAAAATCTAAAACCATAATTTTATTGTGCAGTGATAGAACTTTTTAGATTAAAAGAAATAAAGAATGAGTTTTTTAAGCGTTTATAGGACTCTTCGCCAGCAATATTTGGATAAGTTAGTGTAAACGGGGCCGAACCTTCACTGAAGATGTAACGCTCCATGGATGCCCAGATGAGGTCACCACAAGATATACCGTTAAAAACTCTATGGTATCATTATGTAAGACCCGAGTGAAAGTAGATCATATTTCTGGCACTGTCGGCATCTCAACTAAACGATTCACAAGATCCTGTATGAAAAGCTGCAGGTAAAATAGTTGTGTGCGCGATGATTGTCGGGATTATTGTCCACTAAAATCGCAAGTGAAAGGACTGTTCCATGCAGTGGCTGGCAATGTTTTAAAGAATATACACAGATATTTTTTGCTTCAATTGGTAACTATAAACGAAATATGGGTGCACCAATACACACCTGAGTCGAAACAGGAGCCAATACATTAAGCAGCGATCCTGAACCAAGTAATTGATAAACAGTTAGTAACTTGTTATCAGTTTACGTAGACAATGCTTGGGGTCCCTAAGTGGTAGGGTGGGCCGAAAAACAATTTTTTTCGAAATCGCTATTCTAATAGTGCGGAAAGGGTTCTCTCTGGGTTCAATAAACACGGTATAAAATATTTTTTTGAATGGAAAATATCTTCTGATCCCGCATCGCACTTGGATTTTGGAAATTTGGTTAAAATTTGGCAATTTTTAGTCGGCGTAGGAAATATAATTATTTTTACTATTGCTATTCTAATAGTGCGGAAGAGGTGTCCACTGGGTTCAATAAGAAAGGTGAAATATATTTTTTCGATCGAATAATATCTTCTGTTCCCGCATTGCAATTGAAATTTTGCTATTTTTGAAGAAAATTGCGCTTTTTCTCGTCTTTTCATGCTCCCTGTATCTGACAGGAAGTGAAAGGAGGGGAGGGTGTTCACAGTTCACATTCCTCTGCAGATATATCTGAAGTAGGTTTAAATCTGGTCATTTACAAACTATCGACATCGAACCGTTTAATATCTCTTACTGATCATAAGTACCAACAATTAACTAACTCCGTTTGTATCTAAATCATCACAAATGCGACTCCCTTCAACTGCTATGGTTGCCGACAGGTTTGGAGTCTCGGACTGGGCTTCAGTTGCTTCAAGTGAAGATCGGGTATTACCGTTGAAGGGGCTGTACTTCGATGGTCGTAAAGATTCTACATTCATAGAGGAGAGAGTACATACTAAAAGATACACGAGAAATGCAGAAGAAGAACATTTATCTTTTATTGAAGAACCTTATTGAACATCACTCATTTGAGTCCATCATTTGGCACCGCAAAACAGATTTCCGTAACTATTATCGGATATTTTGAAGGGATCACAAGAGATCTTTCATAGCTTCTGGCAATTGGCTGTGACTGTACATCTGTTAATACCGAATGAAAATCCGGTGTAATTTGCTTTTTGGAATTGAGACTTAGTGAACTTCTGCAGTGGGTAATATGTGTACTGCATTTTAATGAACTAACTTTGAGGCATCTGTTTGAAACGTTGGATGGGCCAATAAATGGTCCAAAATCATATTTTGGTAATATTTAGTAGGCGCTCCTTACAAGTGAAACTTTCCCAGTGACAACTTTCGAAATTATTGACGGCGAGTAACCAACAACTGATAGACGTGACTTAAGCAAGGATCAAATGTACTTATAGTAAAAAATCAAGCGGTGCGATTGGGTAATTGTTCTGATGAACTAGCTATACGCAGTCCTGGTCCATTATCACATTCAGCTGGCAAACAACAGCGAACAGGGTTCTAAGACTATATGTTAGTTTTCCAGATCCTTCTTTGAAATTGAAACAAATCGCTGAGTTTGTTATGAAAGTGTACACTCCAAACTGGTTTTATATAAAGTCTAAACATTCGCTGAAAGATGGAGCTAAGCATGTGTGAAATACTATTTATAGATTCAGGTATTCATCTCATGACCTCAAGGACGTCGTTGATGGTGTAATTTGTAGAAATTCGTTCTTTGCTCATCCTGAGAATATCTTGCTGTGTATGTTGAAATATGAAAGACCGCACATCAGAGAACTTGCTGCATGACGTATAATTAAGTCAAGAGAGTCGTCTTCCAATGTAAAGTCAGTACATGTATTTTTCCCACCAAAACTGAATTTTGAAGCTGCTGACTATAAGGAATTGATTGGTCATAAATTACTATTACTTCGCCACCAATCCTCCGTAATATATACACTGTCGTATTTAGTTCCATTGTGCATGATAAGAAAAATCCAGAATGGGACTTTGTTCACTTCCCATGTCACACGCAGGCAGTTGAACGGTGTGCCATGTTAGTGACAGAAGAAACCCCTGAGGTTTATGGGTTTCAATGTAGAGACGGGTTCATTAGATCCACATTCCTTTCCTGATTTATTATGCCTGAATTCGACAATATAGCTGATTTCAAACATCTTTTGCTGCTGATTAAGGGTAAGTAAACTCTTGGTATTGGCATATCATAACATTCTATGGTTACTATATATTCTTAACAAATATTATATTAATATATTACAACTCGGCTATTATTTAATAATTTTCAGGAAATATAATAAAATGTAAAATACAATGCAGCAATAAAAAATTTTTTGTACCCATCTATTTTTCGTGTTTGATTTATTTCTATAACATATCAAAAAGTGCAATTTTCTTCAAAAACTGCAAAATTTCAATTGCGATGCGAAAACAGAAGATATTATTCGATACTAAAAATATTTTACGCCTTTCTTATTTAACCCAGTGGGCATCTTTTCCGCACTATTAGAAAAGCAATATTGAAAAATAATTATATTTCCTACGCCGAGAAAAAATTGCCAGTTTTTACCCAAATTTCCAAAGTCCAAGTGCGATGCGGGGGCAGAAGATAATATCCAATCAAAAAAATATTTTACACCGTGTTTATTGAACCCAGAGAGAACCCTTTCCGCACTATTAGAATAGCGATTTTGAAAAAAAGTGTTTTTCGGCCCACCCTACTAAGTGGACATGCGTTAGTTCCAAGGAATGAAGAGTGATGGACCCCACCACTCGGACCGCGGCTCTTTCTGGAGCTGCAACGGGACTCCATAACTCCGCAGATCATGGGTCTATCCGTGTAGAAGGAATATGTCAGTCTCTAACGAGGCGAAGCCGCTCTAGGCAGCAGGCTATCGGTTTGGGTCGTAGGAACTGGCACAGGGCGATGCCGCTGTTCCTGCGGTCAAGTAGCGACAGGAACCTCCTTAGGTGCCACACGGAATCTAGCGATGTCGGGACCTAGGCTAATACCTGTACGATAACGAAAGAAGGCTATCTGGCGGACGGCAAGGGTCTGCAAGACTCCATAGATGATGGTATCGGTTTGCCCACGGTACCGGATAAACAGGGATGTTGGGGCAGCCTGCTGTTCCGCTGGGCTACTCAGGAATATTGACTGGTTCCTAGGAGATGCCTAGGTGTGCGTCTCTGATCACACGTCGACGCGAATCTATGAAGAAAACTTTTCCGGCTCAATTCGGACCTAAGGTTGACTGATAACAATGAGCCGGACCACATATCTTCAGCGCACACACTCACGGGTCGACCACGTCCACTCCCTATCGTGTTCATCCTGGGCAGATAAGGGCTTTTCGGACGGCGCGTCACTAGGCCCACTTCTAATGTTTCTCATTAGAGGCTTTCCCTAGCTTCGGCTAATCCGCTGTGGGTTTTAAATAACTCGGTACGGAGGGGTCTGCTTCCATTCGAAGAAGAAGAAGTGAGGTAGTGCATCGAAGAAGGCGAATACCGTTTTGAGGTGTCAGGTTGAAAGGTGATAATCACTAATCGATGCATTCCTTGTCGCATAGCTGACATTTAATTTGATAAATACAATTACAGCATTCGCAAGTAACTTAAGCACCAGTAAGTTAATTACTAATAATGTGTTTGGGGTTCCTAAAATAGGACAGGTTTTACACGGAGTCTTTATAATTTGAGATTTTAACAGGTTTAGTTTATCTCTCTCTCTCTCTCTAGCAAATGTATTATTGCACTAAAGTTGTTTTTAGGATTAAAGGAAGGCTTTGCAATATTTCTCATAGAAGGAATTGTTAGTGGACAGCGAAGAGGGCATACAGTAGGAAATGGGCTGCGTCACTTCAATCTACCCCTTGTAGTAGTAATGTACTATAGCTAACTTAATACACAGCCACTAAGGTTATTGCTCAGATAGATTGCTCAGATAGAATTGTGTGCAATATAACATAAGAAGCGCTAGAGCAGCATCATAAAAAAGTATATTAAATAGGACAACACCAAAAATCAGGAAAAAATCAAATCAATAACAAAACTCTCTCTCTCTCTCTCTCTCTCTCTCATGTAATACAAAAAAAAACAGAATAACAACCTTTAAAGTGAATAGCGTTGAAAATGGCAGAGAACAAATACATGGAGTTAATAAGTAGATAATATGATAAAATTACATTTTTTTCGTGAGAAACAAAAGCGGTAGTAAAATGTAAAAGGAATGAGCCGCCTACTTTGTCAAGATGAGTAAAGTAGGAGTCAGGTTTTAGTAAAGAAGTTTGAGTTTTTTCTGTTCTTTTATGAGGGCTTGGCTAAAGATGCAATCACAAGTTACTCCTCTACCACGAAAACTCAAAAAATGTCGAGTGTAAGTGGGTAATATAAAATCCTAAGACGTAAAACAACATCTACGATACTTAAAAGAATCACTGAACCGCCAAATTAATGACGACAGCCAAAACAATATAGTCCAATAATTTATAAATTCCGCCCTGTGAAGCAGGTTTGGAGACCTATTACTACCAAGTATTAAAACTAAAGACATAATGTAAACTGTAAAATCTAAACAATAAGTATTTGTACGAAACAATTAAGGTGTTGTGTATAGGAAGGGCGAACTCAACATTGGGCGAAAAGTTTTTATCCCATATTTTATTTTAACAGACAGTAGTGAATGATATTAACTTTTTTGTTCAGTTCGCCCTCTCCAAACCTATAAAAACAAGACTGACAGTAGCTCTTCTATGTTCTAAGAGCGTTAGAGCTCCGAGTTTAAATGCGTTTTTCTGGAAACCAACATTTGTTGAGTTCGCCATTCGTATCAGCAACGCTACTCCGGCCGGATTGGAACTTTGTTAATAAAAGCCTATTTAATCGGTATGTAATTTTCCAAAATCGGCTGAGTGAAACTAGTTAAAAAGGATATTATTCCAAATTGAAAGACAAAACGTTTATTTTAGCATTAGAAAATCAACTTTATTAATAATTATCCTGAGGTAGGAAATCAATCACCAGCAATAAATTATAATAACTACTAGCGCTACTAGTAGTAAGTACTAAACGATTGATGATGATCAGTCTTACTAGTTTCCACACCAAAACACAACAGTTTTTTTTATAAGTGGTACTTTTCTATTTATCTAAAATTAATTAGTGTCTATTTCTAATGTCGTTGAGCAAATAGCATGTAAATTGTAGATAACCTTGTATCATACTAACACAAAAAAAACTAATATTTAGCAGTTTTGGTCAACATAGCAAAAAAGGGAACTCTTAATTCTTTTTAATTGCTTAAATTGAAGTTATATAGTAATAAAAATCACTTCTGAGTTTGGAAGAACGATCTAAGGAAACAAATCATATTAATTGTGTCGTCCCCAAACCTACTTCTCAATGAACTGCAAATATAACCAGCGGCCGAGAAGGCTCTATCAGCTTGGACAGTTGGTTTAACCGTCATTAAGTAGTCGTACATAAGAGACAAATATTTTCCTTTGACTCTCTCTATTTAATATGGAGTCATTTCTTCCTTCAGTATTTTCTCAAGATCTGTTTCCCCCCCCCTAAAGGCGGGGACTTAAGTTACTATTCTTTGGCCACTGCAAGGCCTGAAGTGATGGCCATTTTTAAAGCAGCATCCAATGGGCGGCCATCATCGCCCGTAACATAGGACAACACAATTTGTATCCATGCCTCTCAACTTAAAAGTAATATTTATGCACAATACTAACTAGCCAATATTAAAATAATGCATCTAAATCAGTATGCGTCCTACACGGTTATGTTGAAGTGTGTTGTATCATGAAAGGAGAATATGGTACAAAGATTATCAATGAAAAGTGGTATATTGCTGCACCAATTACAAATAGTCTTTGTAATTTTCATTTTTCCCTGAACATATCTGTGCTAATAGAAAGACAGTATATCCAAATGTATTATTTTCAAAGGATGATTTCTATATTTTGTTTATAATGTACTGAAATCTTACGGAACTACACAAAGTATGATTGCTCGTCAAATGATGATTGAATGTGATTCACTTTCTCTCCGAAATATGAAGCTTTAATTTCCATATATTTGCTATTTGATATCAATCTGCTACGACATATAAAGCACTCAACTTTGTCACCTTCCATTAAAGATATCAACTTGACACCTATTTTACTTAGCTGACCTTATCCAATTCAATGGATTCCAAAAATAAAAATTCACTCAAAAAATTAAATGCTTTTAAAAAAGTTAACACAATGTACAGTAACTTAAGTGTTTCATTCCTGTCTTAATGAGAAAATAAATACACTTTTTCGCTTTGTTTTTGTAAATCTTATCGAAAACGAAATATTATAGTTTCGTGATTGATTAGCTGTTCTACAGTAATAATATAAAAGTAAAACGTCTTACCTCCATCTACATCAACCACAAAAAGCACGATCAGAAAGACCAAAACTTTCATTTCGATTATTCCCATTTATACTTCAGACGAGCACTCCTCAATCTGCCGCGTTCTCGGCTGTAGAAGTCTACGAGTATGTGTACTATCTAGTTTCTTTTGCAATGAATGCAACATATAAATTCACGATAACGCTGCATAAATAAAGATTTCTCCTTGTTTACTTTTTCTCGGTTCCTTCATGGGAGAAAATCAGATATCTGAATCACGATATCAGATCAGTCCTCATCACTCAAATGCTATTCGCGTAAATATTTATTTTCTTCCCGCATCAGATAGGAACATGTATCGAATGGGTATGATATGGACTGTGAGATAAAATTAAACCTTAGAGGGGAAGCTTTTAATATCTAATCAATAGAAGCAGCTTTTTGTACAACAGAAGGCACATGTATTATAACTAAAAATTACGAAACGTTTTATGGTATTTAAGAAGTCTGGGTAGGTAGATATTTTTTTAATTAACGTCGTACTGATTCAAAACACAACGTGTTGTTTTACTATATATATATATACAGTCCAGCCACATTAATGTGACCACCTGTCAAAAGCCAGAATAACCACCTTTCGCAGAGCGGACCGCTGCGAGACGTGCAGGAAGAGAGTCAATTAGGTTTCTGAAGGTGTTCACTGGGATGTTGAGCCAGTGCCGTGGCCAGCTGCGCTACATTACGCGGTTAAGGATCCATGGCAGTTGTTGCAGGGTGTTTGCTTTCAGACGTTTCACGTCGTATACGCCAACATCCATCCGTCCTATAAAGCATAAAACGTGATTCATCGGAAAAAGCCACCTGTCGCCACTCTGTGGACGTCCAGTTGCGGTACTAGCGTGCAAATTCCAGCCTTCGTCGCCGATGAACAGCAGTCAGCATAGGTGCATTAATCAGGCGTCTGCTGCGGAGGCCCGTGCGCAGCAACGTTCGCTGAACCGTTGTTGAGGATACACTCTTGGTAGCCCATTGGTTCATCTGAGCGGTCAGTTGCTAAACAGTTGCACGTCTATTCGCCCGAACGCATCTAGATAGCCTTCGTTCGCCTCTGTCATCTATAGCCCGTGGTGTACTACATGTGCCACGCCGCTGATTTTGGATAGTGCCATTTTGCCATGCACGGTATACTTTTACCACGGCGGCACGCGAACAGTTCACGAAATTAGCCGTTTCTGAAATGCTTCCACCCTTCGCCCGAAAGCCAATAATCATACCCTTTTGGACGTCGGATAAATCGCTACGTTTCTGCATTACGCCAACGATTGAAATGCTTTCCGATGCCCTAGGACATCCTTTATATACACTCCACTGCAATGTGCTGCCACCTGCCTTTTGTGATTGGTTATTTCACGTTAACGTTGAAAGTAGGTGGTGGTCACATTAATGTGACTGGATATATATATATATATATATATATATATATATATATATATATATATATATATATATATATATATATATATATATATCCTCCAAGAGAAATACGAGGCCACCACACAATTTGGAGCTTCGGTTAGTCACTCTTCAAACCTCACTCTTCAAACTTCCACACCACCACACCACACAAATGTGAATTTAAATAATTGAATGATAATAGTGTAAATATAAGGAATGTAATACAAGAAAAGAAATGTAAGAATATTGTGTATAATAATAATAGATTACACTCAAAATTCAGTTTAGACAAATATAAAAATACTAGCAAAATACCCGACCTTACTCGGTTTGAATTGGTTTACTCTAGATTGAAGAGATAATCAAAATATATAATGACTTACGTTTTTTGTAGAACAAAAATTTATTTTAACACCTTTCGCCATCTTTATATTTTCTACAACTTACTTTGGACACAAATCCTACACAATTCATCCATTCATGTAATACATTTCACATACATCGCACAATTGCTGTATGACAAAGCTACAAAATGACGAAAGGTGATACTAAGGTTACTACTATAAAAGACGATTTATAGAAAGATTTGGAATTCCCTTTCTTAAGTTCTTTTCATGTTCAACTCAATTAATTAAAATTACGATTTACGGCGAGTGCTCTCGCACTCATAGTCAACAAAACAATATTTTTTTACTTGTGGCACTCTTGCCTCCGGTATGCGACATTGTGAAATTTTGCAATCTTCTCCTGTCATTACTACAACAAATTTTTTAATGTTGGAAAAACTTCTAGTTTGGAATTTTAAACATTATTATTCTTTCAATAACGGCATTATTATTTAAATAACGGCATTATTCTTTAAATAACGGCATTATTCTTTAAATAACGGCATTATTCTTTCAATAATGGCATAACTACATTTAAAATTTACTGACAATTTATACTGACTTACCTAACATTTTTAAGTCTAATACTTTGTGGTGCTGTTGCGTGTGATGAGAAGGAAAACACATTTATTAAAATAATAAATATTTAAAACAGGAAACAGCGAAATAAAACAAAATAAAAGATGTCGCAAAAAATTGTTCTAAAGATATTAATTTGTGATAGTGATAATGTATAAAATAAAATAAACTGCAATCCAATATCTGGAATACAATTTATGTGATGTCTACACAAACACACAAACACAAAATCGAGCATAGAACAGAAAGACGGACATACAGACTTTCGCAACCAATGCCACTCACTAAATGAAGATAAGTACTCACTGTATGCTAATTTCCATGAAAATATATTAAACCGCGTGGACGTGTATAGGGCACAACATACATACATACAGACAGACAGACGGACAGACAGACAGACAGACACCAAACGAGAAAAAGGCGGATTCGGCATCAGAAGGGTCCAAAACGGATAGAAAACTTGAAATGGGTCGAAAATATTGAATGTACAAACAAACACTCCATTCTTATTTATATAGATTAATGAGATAGATAAATCTGCTTGTGCAAGTTTATAATTAAATGTTTACAAAATAACTCTGTTTTCCATTTTGCTACTTAGAATATATTTATATTTAATGAATGAGTATTTGTTGGATTATTTTTGGTTCGATTTAATAAAATTGCAAAACGTTTAAATTTTTAAAAAGCCTGAGCTTTCAGGACAGCAAGTTTCTTTCTACAGTTGACGACGATATGACAACTAAATAAAAACACTTACTATAAAACACATGTATGTTGGTGTTGTGTCCAATCCTGCAGGATCTAGCAGCAGCTAGATCAAATCCATGAGACCATGAACTCTAGCAAAGTCAAGCACCAGGAGTGGGCAATCAAGGACATCCGCTAAGGTGAGCCCCAAGCAATCGAGGATATGTGTGGGGGAAGCCGGTACTGACACATATTTTTCGAACGAGGCCCTCTATCTAAACCTCGAACGTGTCTATGTTTTACCAGCGCGACAGACGATGCTGTATGACTTACTATAGGCGATGCTTAACGTAATGAAGCAGGGGACAACACATCCACTCTACCTCGAGTACAAACAGGAAGTCCGTCTTCTCTTGCACGCTTTTCAACCCACAGACTACCGTAGCCTTTGATTTGCAGTTAAGGGTGGTTGTGGTCTCACAACACCTATCCTTCCGAAATTGGACGCAGGGGACCTAAGACCGTGATGCCATACACAAAAATACACTTGAAAACATGAATAATTTACCATGAAACTGCATATATCAAAGTTTCCCGAAAATTGTCTTTAACATCACACTTATGCACTTTAAGGTACTTCTCCCCTTCAGTGCATGCATTTCTCAAGAGACGAATTAACCTTGACAGTGTCGATAGATAGGGAATTCGAATCTCAGCACTATCTTGTATTTGTAGATCGTAGATCCAAAGATCTTAAGACCATCGTTAGAGTCTGGTGTTCTGTAGCGATGAATAACAGACAAAGGATAAAGGGTTGTTGTACGAAATCATAGTTGTTTTCGTCCCTAAAGTTCATTCTTGAATTTTTCAGTCCAAGTACAAATACATAGGCTTCTTGATGAATAGCGGGCCATTTTCATTGCGTATCTGTCAGTTTTTGGCTTGCATACTGGACAGTCGTTGAATTTCATCATGATCCAACTGGCTCAAGCAAACCCCTACACTGCTATGACTCGTATTACATGGAATATAAAACTGTTTTCTCGAAGTTAGAGGTATTAAAATTGGAGAACTTTACAATTTGTTCTTCAAAACAGTTACAGAATTGTCCTTCCACTCTCCAAGTTATTTCTCCAGACATTTTCCTTTTAGTTAACCCTGTTAATGTACGTGCAATTTCTGAAATTTATGCACACAATTCCGATTGTACCTAAACTCTTTAAACTTCGAACAAGTAACATGGTATTGGGTCTATCTAATTCTGTAATTACGTTAAACTTATCAGGATCTTGTGATTGCGTTTGAGATACTACTACGTGACTTATGCACTTGACCTTACGTTGAGCACAAATTTACATTTAGCTTTTATTACCGTTCTTTTCAACTCATTTAATGTTGCACCTACAGGAATAAGGTGTTCCTCCTACGTTTTAGAAAATATGACTATCGCATCAAAATAAGCTTCTAATTAGTCATTATGTTTAGCTAACATTCTATGCATAGTTCTTTAGAAACTAGCTTCTGCACCTGATCCAAATGGCATTATTTTTCACTGATATTTTGCCCATTATGTGAAATAAAATAAATCAAATAATGGTTATCTTTATGTAAGGGAGGGTAATTGCTGATATCCTCATTGACAATCAATCGTGTGTATATATATATATATATATAAGAAGGTTCCAGGTTCGAATCCGGGTCCGGGCATGGATGTTTGTAAGCGTATGACGAAAGTCCTCACGTTGGGTTGGAGTGGAAGTTTGGAGAGTGGGGTGCCAATTCAGGTGTTGCTTCGTCATCTGACCATGGTTCAAAATTACGAGTTGTTGTCCTCGATCTTTCCCTTAAGGGCCTGATCCCGGACAATAGCCCGTTGTATTGCTCTAGTACGACGTTAACAAAAATTACCATTACCTTACAAATTTGGAATGTGTTGCATTGGAAATGCACTCAAGCAGGTATGAAAATCAGCAATTCCAAAATCACAGCATAATATCAATCCACTGTCTTTTTTTACTACACATACAATCGGATGACTGAATTTCACACCTGGTAGCTCAATCAAATCCAAATGTAGCTGCTATTATGGTGTGATCTTGTTGTGTTAATTTTAGAGAATTAATTGTTTTCACTTTTCGTTCTCACGTGAACGAACAAGACGTTCGTACTCCTGTTCCGTTAAGAATAAGAATGCGGCGATATTATCTGAAACTGGCTTACTGAATTTTTGCACAAATTGACTAATCAGACATAGGTCAACGCCTGTTGGATTGAAAGAAAACTGAGATAAACAACGAGCAGAGAAGGACTGAACAGAACTGTTTCTGAGAGGCACGAGTGACCCAAACGTCATCTGCGGACGCTAGCCAACGTAAATGCCGAGATACATCCTATGGCGAGAAGATATCAGGTTCCGGGCGTGTCTATCCCTTCCTCATCAAACAGGATAGCCCGATCTATTGCCATGATGCAGCGGATCCCCAGGTAAAGCTTATTCTGCCAAAACAACACTGGACACCAATAAAGAAGAGTCGTTCATGTCATTTTGCACTAGTCCATTTTATCTCTGAAGCCTAATAACAACGTTACAAATCTTGTACATGCCCTTTCCTTTCACCTGTGCTTGCATTCGTATAGACACTTTGCATCTATCAATTGTTTTTAACACTATATTTCCTTCTTTAGCATAATCTTAAACATCTCAACCTTACTCCTATCTATTTTTGCATAAAGGAAATAAGGAAACTGTTTAAGACACTTATTCATTTGCGATCTCTGATGGTTAGCGAGATTATTTGTTTCTTTCAGCAATTTCTCTAGATTATCCGAAATTTATTTATCTTTACTTTCCTCTGTGTTTCTCGCATATCTCGGAATAATTCACCCTCATTTAAAACTACCCCAACAACTGAACAAAAAATCTTAAATTCTCTAATTTTACTTGCATCAAACGTCCTTTGTCCTGCCATTCGGCATTTCTACAAGATAACTATTTTGTTTCACTCTTCCTAAAACTGTTACTGGTTCTTGCCATCGTGCATATAATTTATTAGTAAAATCAAGGGCGATTATTGAAGAGCTGAGTGGATGAACATGTTAAGGGACAATTTAGTAAAATTGAGAGATAAACAGCTTTTAAGTTACCAGGGTGCCCTTTTTTATCAGTTCACTTATTTCCTGTTTTTTTCGGCCATGTTATGAAGAAATAACGTTCAAAAAACCGCGGTCTCATTCACGTAGTCGGAGGCGATGTAGTTTGTCTGATTAGAGATGATTTTCCACATTTTGTCGCACATAGTATCTTCTTCCATTCACATATCAAAGAAATAGTACTAATTTTGTTGAAGAACATGTTATGTGCATAACCGACTCTATATTATCATTCTGATATCTTTGTTCATGAAATACACACATTTAAGGATGTAAGGTAGACTAATGATTAATCCAAGTTTTGTAATATTAAAGATATATTCGTTAGCACAGTTTGTGAAAGAATAGGAAAAAGGAAAAATTTTATTTAAGAAGTTTATTTTACTTTGTAAAATGTGCGAATCAATAAACAACCATAACGCAAAAATCATTGTAAAATCTATACATTAAATTGTAAAATCATTAAAAGTTAATAAATCATTAATATTTCTATTTTTCTTTTTGAATTAAATATTCATAGAAATATCGAAACTCATTTCTAATGTAAGGAAGCTGCTTTGTAAGTTGTCAAGGGTGAAATTTGGATATGTATGTAGGGTGTATACAGGACACAAATGATACATTAATTAAAACAAATGTTACAGTATAAAAAAAACTTAATTTCAAATATTGATCGTGGTGTGAACA
Organism: Metellina segmentata; assembly: GCA_947359465.1. Lineage (NCBI taxonomy): Eukaryota > Metazoa > Arthropoda > Arachnida > Araneae > Tetragnathidae > Metellina > Metellina segmentata. Next base: position 103,392,238 of record OX375880.1, read on the forward strand.
TCTAGTTTATCTTTTTTAAAAGTAATACCATGTCTTACTAATGGATGATGGAATCTCACGGACACCACAGTCACTTTCATCCGATCCATCAAAACAGTCTTGGAATCCATCACATTTCCAGTTCCCTTGAATACAACGCCGTGTGTCATTACATGTTATCCAGTTATGTGGACAATGACGAGTTGGATATTCCAGATCTGAAAAAGAGGACAAAAATCATTTAGAACCTATAATTATCTCTCTCTGTATATTATACATAATTCTGTGTATTATATACATAATCAGAAAATTGAACATACTTTTAGACCTAAGTGACCAAGGGTGAAGGGTCTGAAAAGTGGGGATGCGACATCGATATTTTCAAAACATTGATGTTTTATAAAAAAGCATCGATGTATTAGAACCGATGTCGCATCACTAGTTACTAAACCAGTTTTAAGAAATGGGGGAAGAATGTTAAATACACTAAATTTTAAAAACATCGATGATTTGGGGGCGATGCATTATCAACATCGATGTTTTAATTTTCAACATCGATGTTTTACTGTCGATGTTGCATCACTTGGTGCTAAACCAGTTTTAAGAAATGGGTGAAAAAGTTTAATTACACTGAATTTAAAAACATCTATGTTTTTGTGGCGATGTATTATCGACATCGATGTTTTAATTTTGAACATCGATGTTTCAAAACTTAGATCTTTGCTGTCGATGTCACGCCCCTAGACACAATTGCTAGATAAAATGTGTATTTAAAATAGGTATATCTTTCTATCTGCTACAGAAAGCTGCTGAACAATTACCAAATTTAATGGTAATTTTTTTAGTACCATGGCCAAGTAGAGAATACAATTTTCTCCTGGCAGGAATCAGATCTTAGCCATGATCTTCGTCATAGGTTCACATCAGGTGTTATCACGTCAGGAAGATAGATAAATGCTCATAAGATAGGCACTGGAGACCAATATAATTTATTCTATTCAGAGATTATGCTGGTGTTTTATTACATCCATGTTTCTTTAAAGATAAATTTTAGATTTTGTAATTTTTTTGCAATCGTAATGTGTTCAATTTGTTTGTACAGGTTTCAAAAGTTATTTATAACATATTGATGCATTTTTATGGATTATGATGCAAACTTAAACGTTTAATGGTTGCGAAAATTTATGATATCCTGTGTCCTACCATAACTTTAGTTTTCCGATTGAAATTGCTTTATTAGAGAGTGTCATAGCTAAATATCGTTCTACAGTTTGAAAAGAATTATTGATATCACAAAATAAAAGTAGTTTTTATTCAAACTTAAGTATAACAGTGGAAAGAAAACTGAAAGTTAAACTCAGTATTTTTTAAAGAATGTACCCAAAATTCACCACGTCATATTAAAAATACATTGTTCTTGACAGAGCATATCAAATTAGTTAATAATCACCATCTTCTACAAACCTCATCAATCTTTGGTTTTTAAACTTATCGATAAAAATTTAAACAGGAATAAGACTGATTATGTTCATGCAGAATTTCATTTCTGTATCTTCTGCAACAAGAAAAATAGTGACTAATAGTTTATAAAACTTAACAGCAAGTGCCAATGTGCTGCAATAGAATACATTTATTCAGTATTCATTATAAAAAATGAGATATAATATGTTTTCTTGGAAAAATGCTAGTTTAGAATTTGTGGCAGGAATCATTCTAGTGGAAGACAAACAATACATTATTAAAATAATTATAAATATAAATACATGGAAAATTGTATATATTTGAATATTATACATAGAACTGTTGCATTATGCGAGCACTGAGCAACATAGAAATGGTACTTTGTTCTCAAAACTTTGACTGTCCCAAATTCGTAGATACAGAAAGATGTTGCAATGAAATGATCAATCAAAAATTTGTAGTTCGGGATAACAAAATATTACTTACTGCAGTATAATTCGTCAGATGAATCACCACAATCGTTTTCCGAATCACAGAAGTCTCTTCGCGGAATACAACTGCCACTGGAACATTGAAATTTATCAACAGGACAATGTATGGGTACTTCCAAACAGTAAGCTTCGTCTGAGTTGTCACCACAATCATTTCCTCCGTCGCAAATCCACTGTGCAGAAATACAACCACCTCCCAACGGACATCTTACTTTACCTGATTCACATCCTTAAAAGAGATAACATAGGAACTAATGACTATAATGTAAGCTTATACCAGTTTATTTTTGGGAATACTCACATTTAACGAACATTTATTTGCAGTATACAAGTAACAATAAACACGTGTTAGCGGGTCTGGTTAAACACATGGTCACTGGTGCATAACAATGCGAATGGTTAAATGAGGCCATATGATGAATCGTATTTCAGTTGCTATATTTATAGAGCCTGAACATTACTCCATGTTTGAATGGTAATCAGGTAAAATAGAGAAAAAATATTGTGTGCATCTAACTTTCCCAACAATTGCTTCTACAAACTATAAAAAAAAAAGAAAATACGCAAAGTAATAACCAAATGTAATATTTCAAAGCATAATATAGATTATAAACGTAAAAAGTGATTAGAATAGTTAAACACCACAAATTTGTTACTAAATGGGAACACTATACTAGGATCTTTTGATGAGCTTGACAAATTTCTATAAAATGTTGGACATCTTAATTTTGTGACATCACGGTTGGCAGGTGTTCTTCTTCAAACTAGCTCATTTCAAATTTCATCTCGAAGGGACTTTGTTTTCGTTCTACATACTTTTGAAAGAAGCATTGTTACAGTAGCGAAGCTACCACAAAAATCTAAAACCATAATTTTATTGTGCAGTGATAGAACTTTTTAGATTAAAAGAAATAAATAATGAGTTTTTTAAGCGTTTATAGGACTCTTCGCCAGCAATATTTGGATAAGTTAGTTTAAATGGGGCCGAACCTTCACTGAAGATGTAACGCTCCATGGATGCCCAGATGAGGTCACCACAAGTTATACCGTTAAAAACTCTATGGTATCATTATGTAAGACCCGAGTGAAAGTAGATCATATTTCTGGCACTGTCGGCATCTCAACTAAACGATTCACAAGATCCTGTATGAAAAGCTGCAGGTAAAATAGTTGTGTGCGCGATGATTGTCGGGATTATTGTCCACTAAAATCGCAAGTGAAAGGACTGTCCCATGCAGTGGCTGGCAATGTTTTAAAGAATATACACAGATATTTTTTGCTTCAATTGGTAACTATAAACGAAATATGGGTGCACCAATACACACCTGAGTCGAAACAGGAGCCAATACATTAAGCAGCGATCCTGAACCAAGTAATTGATAAACAGTTAGTAACTTGTTATCAGTTTACGTAGACAATGCTTGGGGTCCCTAAGTGGTAGGGTGGGCCGAAAAACAATTTTTTTCAAAATCGCTATTCTAATAGTGCGGAAAGGGTTCTCTTTGGGTTCAATAAACACGGTATAAAATATTTTTTTGATTGGAAAATATCTTCTGCCCACGCATCGCACTTGGATTTTGGAAATTTGGTTAAAATTTGGCAATTTTTAGTCGGCGTAGGAAATATAATTATTTTTACTATTGCTATTCTAATAGTGCGGAAGAGGTGCCCACTGGGTTCAATAAGAAAGATGTAATATATTTTTTCGATCGAATAATATCTTCTGTTCCCGCATCGCAATTGAAATTTGCTATTTTTGAAGAAAAGTGCGCTTTTTCTCGTCTTTTCATGCTCCCTGTATCTGACAGGAAGTGAAAGGAGGGGAGGGTGTTCACAGTTCACATTCCTCTGCAGATATATCTGAAGTAGGTTTAAATCTGGTCATTTACAAACTATCGACATCGAACCGTTTAATATCTCTTACTGATCATAAGTACCAACAATTAACTAACTCCGTTTGTATCTAAATCATCACAAATGCGACTCCCTTCAACTGCTATGGTTGCCGACAGGTTTGGAGTCTCGGACCGGGCTTCAATTGCTTCAAGTGTTTAGGACTCATAACTAGAAACAACTCAGATTTGGTGGTTGACAAAAACAAGCTGCAAAGGGAAAAGGCTAAAGTTAGAAAGGATTTTAAATTTCAAGTCTTAAAGCAAAGATCGGGCATTACCGTTGAAGGGGCTCTACTTCGATGGTCGTAAAGATTCTACATTCATAGAGGAGAGAGTACATACTAAAAGATACACGAGAAATGCAGAAGAAGAACATTTATCTTTTATTGAAGAACCTTATTGAACATCACTCATTTGAGTCCATCATTTGGCTCCGCAAAACAGATTTCCGCAACTATTATCGGATATTTTGAAGGGATCACAAGAGATCTTTCACAGCTTCTGGCAAATGGCTGTGACTGTACATCTGTTAATACCGAATGGAAATCCGGTGTAATTTGCTTTTTGGAATTGAGACTTGGTAAACTTCTGCAGTGGGTAATATGTGTACTGCATTTTAATGAACTAACTTTGAGGCATCTGTTTGAAACGTTGGATGGACCAATAAATGGTCCAAAATCATATTTTGGTAATATTTAGTAGGCACTCCTTACAAGTGAAACTTTGCCAGTGACAACTTTCGAAATTATTGACGGCGAGTAACCAACAACTGATAGACGTGACTTAAGCAAGGATCAAATGTACTTATAGAAAAAAATCAAGCGGTGCGATTGGGTAATTGTTCTGATGAACTGGGTAGACGCAGTCCTGGTCCATTATCACATTCACGCTGGCAAACAACAGCGAACAGAGTTCTAAGACTATATGTTAGTTTCCCAGATCCTTCTTTGAAATTGAAACAAATCGCTGAGTTTGTTATGAAAGTGTACACTCCAAACTGGTTTTATATAAAGTCTAAACATTCGCTGAAAGATGAAGCTAAGCATGTGTGAAATACTATTTCTAGATTCAGGTATTCATCTCATGACCTCAAGGACGTCGTTGATGGTGTAATATGTAGAAATTCGTTCTTTGCTCATCCTGAGAATATCTTGTTGTGTATGTTGAAAGATGAAAGACCGCACATCAGAGAACTTGCTGCATGACGTATAATTAAGTCTAGAGAGTCGTCTTCCAATGTAAAAGTCAGTACATGTATTTCTCCCACCAAAACTGAATTTTGAAGCTGCTGACTATAAGGAATTGATTGGTCATAAATTACTATTACTTCGCCACCAATCCTCCGTAATATATATACGTCGTATTTAGTTCCATTGTGCATGATAAGAAAAATCCAGAATGGGACTTTGTTCACTTCCCATGTCACACGCAGGCAGTTGAACGGTGTGCCATGTTAGTGACAGAAGAAACCCCTGAGGTTTATGGGTTTCAATGTAGAGACGGGTTCATTAGATCCACATTCCTTTCCTGATTTATTATGCCTGAATTCGACAATATAGCTGATTTCAAACATCTTTTGCTGCTGATTAAGGGTAAGTAAACTCTTGGTATTGGCATATCATAACATTCTATGGTTACTATATATTCTTAACAAATATTATATTAATATATTACAACTCGACTATTATTTAATAATTTTCAGGAAATATAATAAAATGTAAAAAACAATGCAGCAATAAAAAAGTTTTTGTACCCATCTATTTTTCGTGTTTGATTTATTTCTATAACATATCAAAAAGTACAATTTTCTTCAAAAACTGCAAAATTTCAATTGCGATGCGAAAACAGAAGATATTATTCGATACTAAAAATATTTTACGCCTTTCTTATTTAACCCAGTGGGCATCTTTTCCGCACTATTAGAAAAGCAATATTGAAAAATAATTATATTTCCTACGCCGAGTAAAAATTGCCAGTTTTTACCCAAATTTCCAAAATCCAAGTGCGATGCGGGGGCAGAAGATAATATCCAATCAAAAAGATTTAAACCGTGTTTATTGAACCCAGAGAGAACCCTTTCCGCACTATTAGAATAGTGATTTTGAAAAAAAGTGTTTTTCGGCCCACCCTACTAAGTGGACGTGCGTTAGTTCCAAGGAATGAAGAGTGATGGCCCCCACCGCGGCTCTTTCTGGAGCTGCAACGGGACTCCATAACTCCGCAGATCATGGGTCTATCCGTGTAGAAGGAATATGTCAGTCTCTAACGTGGCGAAGCCGCTCTAGGCAGCAGGCTATCGGTTTGGGTCGTAGGAACTGGCACAGGGCGATGCCGCTGTTCCTGCGGTCAAGTAGCGACAGGAACCTCCTTAGGTGCCACACGGAATCTAGCGATGTCGGGACCTAGGCTAATACCTGTACGATAACGAAAGAAGGCTATCTGGCGGACGGCAAGGGTCTGCAAGACTCCATAGATGATGGTATCGGTTTGCCCAAGGTACCGGATAAACAGGGATGTTGGGGCAGCCTGCTGTTCCGCTGGGCTACTCAGGAATGTCGACTGGTTCCTAGGAGATGCCTGGGTGTGCGTCTCTGATCACACGTCGACGCGAATCTATGAAGAAAACTTTTCCGGCTCAATTCGGACCTAAGGTTGACTGATAACAATGAGCCGGACCACATATCTTCAGCGCACACACTCACGGGTCGACCACGTCCACTCCCTATCGTGTTCATCCTGGGCAGATAAGGGCTTTTCGGACGGCGCGTCAATAGGCCTACTTCTAATGTTTCTCATTAGAGGCTGTCCCTAGCTTCGGCTAATCCGCTGTGGGTTTTAAATAACTCGGTACGGAGGGGTCTGCTTCCATTCGAAGAAGAAGAAGTGAGGTAGTGCATCGAAGAAGGCGAATACCGTTTTGAGGTGTCAGGTTGAAAGGTGATAATCACTAATCGATGCATTCCTTGTCGCATAGCTGACATTTAATTTGATAAATACAATTACAGCATTCGCAAGTAACTTAAGCACCAGTAAGTTAATTACTAATAATGTGTTTGGGGTTCCTAAAATAGGACAGGTTTTACACAGAGTCTTTATAATTTGAGATTTTAACAGGTTTAGTTTATCTCTCTCTCTCTCTCTAGCAAATGTATTATTGCACTAAAGTTGTTTTTAGGATTAAAGGAAGGCTTTGCAATATTTCTCATAGAAGGAATTGTTAGTGGACGGCGAAGAGGGCATACAGTAGGAAATGGGCTGCGTCACTTCAATCTACCCCTTGTAGTAGTAATGTACTATAGCTAACTTAATACACAGCCACTAAGGTTATTGCTCAGATAGATTGCTCAGATAGAATTGTGTGCAATATAACATAAGAAGCGCTAGAGCTGCATCATAAAAAAGTATATTAAATAGGACAACACCAAAAATCAGGAAAAAATCAAATCAATAACAAAACTCACACACACACACACACACACACACACACACACATGTAATACAAAAAAAAAACAGAATAACAACCTTTAAAGTGAATAGCGTTGAAAATGGCAGAGAACAAATACATGGAGTTAATAAGTAGATAATATCATAAAATTACATTTTTTTCGTGAGAAACAAAAGCGGTAGTAAAATGTAAAAGGAATGAGCCGCCTACTTTGTCAAGATGAGTAAAGTAGGAGTCAGGTTTTAGTAAAGAAGTTTGAGTTTTTTCTGTTCTTTTATGAGGGCTTGGCTAAAGATGCAATCACAAGTTACTCCTCTACCACGAAAACTCAAAAAATGTCGAGTGTAAGTGGGTAATATAAAATCATAAGACGTAAAACAACATCTACGATACTTAAAAGAATCACTGATCCGCCAAATTAATGACGACAGCCAAAACAATATAGTCCAATAATTTATAAATTCCGCCCTGTGAAGCAGGTTTGGAGACCTATTACTACCAAGTATTAAAACTAAAGACATAATGTAAACTGTAAAATCTAAACAATAAGTATTTGTACGAAACAATTAAGGTGTTGTGTATAGGAAGGGCGAACTCAACATTGGGCGAAAAGTTTTTATCCCATATTTTATTTTAACAGACAGTAGTGAATGATATTAACTTTTTTGTTCAGTTCGCCCTCTCCAAACCTATAAAAACAAGACTGACAGTAGCTCTTCTATGTTCTAAGAGCGTTAGAGCTCCGCGTTTAAATGCGTTTTTCTGGAAACCAACATTTGTTGAGTTCGCCATTCGTATCAGCAACGCTACTCCGGCCGGATTGGAACTTTGTTAATAAAAGCCTATTTAATCGGTATGTAATTTTCCAAAATCGGCTGAGTGAAACTAGTTAAAAAGGATATTATTCCAAATTGAAAGACAAAACGTTTATTTTAGCATTAGAAAATCAACTTTATTAATAATTATCCTGAGGTAGGAAATCAATCACCAGCAATAAATTATAATAACTACTAGCGCTACTAGTAGTAAGTACTAAACGATTGATGATGATCAGTCTTACTAGTTTCCACACCAAAACACAACAGTTTTTTTTATACGTGGTACTTTTCTATTTATCTAAAATTAATTAGTGTCTATTTCTAATGTCGTTGAGCAAATAGCATGTAAATTGTAGATAACCTTGTATCATACTAACACAAAAAAAACTAATATTTAGCAGTTTTGGTCAACATAGCAAAAAAGGGAACTCTTAATTCTTTTTAATTGCTTAAATTGAAGTTATATAGTAATAAAAATCACTTCTGAGTTTGGAAGAACGATCTAAGGAAACAAATCATATTAATTGTGTCGTCCCCAAACCTACTTCTCAATGAACTGTAAATATAACCAGCGGCCGAGAAGGCTCTATCAGCTTGGACAGTTGGTTTAACCGTCATTAAGTAGTCGTACATAAGAGACAAATATTTTCCTTTGACTCTCTCTATTTAATATGGAGTCATTTCTTCCTTCAGTATTTTCTCAAGATCTGTTTCCCCCCCCCCTAAAGGCGGGGACTTAAGTTACTATTCTTTGGCCACTGCAAGGCCTGAAGTGATGGCCATTTTTAAAGCAGCATCCAATGGGCGGCCATCATCGCCCGTAACATAGGACAACACAATTTGTATCCATGCCTCTCAACTTAAAAGTAATATTTATGCACAATACTAACTAGCCAATATTAAAATAATGCATCTAAATCAGTATGCGTCCTACACGGTTATGTTGAAGTGTGTTGTATCATGAAAGGAGAATATGGTACAAAGATTATCAATGAAAAGTGGTATATTGCTGCACCAATTACAAATAGTCTTTGTAATTTTCATTTTTCCCTGAACATATCTGTGCTAATAGAAAGACAGTATATCCAAATGTATTATTTTCAAAGGATGATTTATATATTTTGTTTATAATGTACTGAAATCTTACGGAACTACACAAAGTATGATTGCTCGTCAAATGATGATTGAATGTGATTCACTTTCTCTCCGAAATATGAAGCTTTAATTTCCATATATTTGCTATTTGATATCAATCTGCTACGACATATAAAGCACTCAACTTTGTCACCTTCCATTAAAGATATCAACTTGACACCTATTTTACTTAGCTGACCTTATCCAATTCAATGGATTCCAAAAATAAAAATTCACTCAAAAAATTAAATGCTTTTAAAAAAGTTAACACAATGTACAGTAACTTAAGTGTTTCATTCCTGTCTTAATGAGAAAATAAATACACTTTTTCGCTTTGTTTTTGTAAATCTTATCGAAAACGAAATATTATAGTTTCGTGATTGATTAGCTGTTCTACAGTAATAATATAAAAGTAAAACGTCTTACCTCCATCTACATCAACCACAAAAAGCACGATCAGAAAGACCAAAACTTTCATTTCGATTATTCCCATTTATACTTCAGACGAGCACTCCTCAATCTGCCGCGTTCTCGGCTGTAGAAGTCTACGAGTATGTGTACTATCTAGTTTCTTTTGCAATGAATGCAACATATAAATTCACGATAACGCTGCATAAATAAAGATTTCTCCTTGTTTACTTTTTCTCGGTTCCTTCATGGGAGAAAATCAGATATCTGAATCACGATATCAGATCAGTCCTCATCACTCAAATGCTATTCGCGTAAATATTTATTTTCTTCCCGCATCAGATAGGAACATGTATCGAATGGGTATGATATGGACTGTGAGATAAAATTAAACCTTAGAGGGGAAGCTTTTAATATCTAATCAATAGAAGCAGCTTTTTGTACAACAGAAGGCACATGTATTATAACTAAAAATTACGAAACGTTTTATGGTATTTAAGAAGTCTGGGTAGGTAGATATTTTTTTAATTAACGTCGTACTGATTCAAAACACAACGTGTTGTTTTACTATATATATATATACAGTCCAGCCACATTAATGTGACCACCTGTCAAAAGCCAGAATAACCACCTTTCGCAGAGCGGACCGCTGCGAGACGTGCAGGAAGAGAGTCAATTAGGTTTCTGAAGGTGTTCACTGGGATGTTGAGCCAGTGCCGTGGCCAGCTGCGCTACATTACGCGGTTAAGGATCCATGACAGTTGTTGCAGGGTGTTTGCTTTCAGACGTTTCACGTCGTATACGCCAACATCCATCCGTCCTATAAAGCATAAAACGTGATTCATCGGAAAAAGCCACCTGTCGCCACTCTGTGGACGTCCAGTTGCGGTACTAGCGTGCAAATTCCAGCCTTCGTCGCCGATGAACAGCAGTCAGCATAGGTGCATTAATCAGGCGTCTGCTGCGGAGGCCCGTGCGCAGCAACGTTCGCTGAACCGTTGTTGAGGATACACTCTTGGTAGCCCATTGGTTCATCTGAGCGGTCAGTTGCTAAACAGTTGCACGTCTATTCGCCCGAACGCATCTAGATAGCCTTCGTTCGCCTCTGTCATCTATAGCCCGTGGTGTACCACATGTGCCACGCCGCTGATTTTGGATAGTGCCATTTTGCCATGCACGGTATACTTTTACCACGGCGGCACGCGAACAGTTCACGAAATTAGCCGTTTCTGAAATGCTTCCACCCTTCGCCCGAAAGCCAATAATCATACCCTTTTGGACGTCGGATAAATCGCTAAGTTTCTGCATTACGCCAACGATTGAAATGCTTTCCGATGCCCTAGGACATCCTTTATATACACTCCACTGCAATGTGCTGCCACCTGCCTTTTGTGATTGGTTATTTCACGTTAACGTTGAAAGTAGGTGGTGGTCACATTAATGTGACTGGATATATATATATATATATATATATATATATATATATATATATATATCCTCCAAGAGAAATACGAGGCCACCACACAATTTGGAGCTTCGGTTAGTCACTCTTCAAACCTCACTCTTCAAACTTCCACACCACCACACCACACAAATGTGAATTTAAATAATTGAATGATAATAGTGTAAATATAAGGAATGTAATACAAGAAAATAAATGTAAGAATATTGTGTATAATAATAATAGATTACACTCAAAATTCAGTTTAGACAAATATAAAAATACTAGCAAAATACCCGACCTTACTCGGTTTGAATTGGTTTACTCTAGATTGAAGAGATAATCAAAATATATAATGACTTACGTTTTTTGTAGAACAAAAATTTATTTTAACACCTTTCGCCATCTTTATATTTTCTACAACTTACTTTGGACACAAATCCTACACAATTCATCCATTCATGTAATACATTTCACATACATCGCACAATTGCTGTATGACAAAGCTACAAAATGACGAAAGGTGATACTAAGGTTACTACTATAAAAGACGATTTATAGAAAGATTTGGAATTCCCTTTCTTAAGTTCTTTTCATGTTCAACTCAATTAATTAAAATTACGATTTACGGCGAGTGCTCTCGCACTCATAGTCAACAAAACAATATTTTTTTACTTGTGGCACTCTTGCCTCCGGTATGCGACATTGTGAAATTTTGCAATCTTCTCCTGTCATTACTACAACAAATTTTTTAATGTTGGAAAAAGTTCTAGTTTGGAATTTTAAACATTATTATTCTTTCAATAACGGCATTATTATTTAAATAACGGCATTATTCTTTAAATAACGGCATTATTCTTTAAATAACGGCATTATTCTTTAAATAACGGCATTATTCTTTCAATAATGGCATAACTACATTTAAAATTTACTGACAATTTATACTGACTTACCTAACATTTTTAAGTCTAATACTTTGTGGTGCTGTTGCGTGTGATGAGAAGGAAAACACATTTATTAAAATAATAAATATTTAAAACAGGAAACAGCGAAATAAAACAAAATAAAAGATGTCGCAAAAAATTGTTCTAAAGATATTAATTTGTGATTCAAATTTATCTCTTGATCTCGCACAGTTGCCACAACTTACAACTAAAAGTGTACAAAATTTAGAAATGAGAAATTAATTCAGAGCGAAAGAACCAGAAAAAATATCACAAATTCTCGTTTCGTTGAAAAATATCGTCTGTCCCAAATATTCGGAAAATCGTTTTCATTGCGCAAAGAATAAAAATAAGACTCGAAATAAATGAAGTATCAGAAATGAAAAATTCCATAAAAAAAATATAAAAAAAAATTTGAAGAATAATTACTTTTTCAGCAGTACTGGTAAAGCAATCGAAGTAATCGTAATATTCAATAGGCATTCCAATTTTTCCAAAACTACCAAATTATGGTTGATTTAAGTATACTTAATCAGGTGTTTTAGCATGAAACTCAACTAAATATGACAATAAAGAAATGTTTAATATTGCATTCACTAAACTCTTAGATAATGTATAAAATAAAATACACTGCAATCCAATATCTGGAATACAATTTATGTGATGTCTACACAAACACACAAACACAAAATCGAGCATAGAACAGAAAGACGGACATACAGACTTTCGCAACCAATGCCACTCACTAAATGAAGATAAGTACTCACTGTATGCTAATTTCCATGAAAATATATTAAACCGCGTGGACGTGTATAGGGCACAACATACATACATACAGACAGACAGACAGACAGACAGACGGACAGACAGACAGACAGACACCAAACGAGAAAAAGGCGGATTCGGCATCAGAAGGGTCCAAAACGGATAGAAAACTTGAAATGGGTCGAAAATATTGAATGTACAAACAAACACTCCATTCTTATTTATATAGATTAATGAGATAGATAAATCTGCTTGTGCAAGTTTATAATTAAACGTTTACAAAATAACTCTGTTTTCCATTTTGCTACTTAGAATATATTTATATTTAATGAATGAGTATTTGTTGGATTATTTTTGGTTCGATTTAATAAAATTGCAAAACGTTTAAATTTTTAAAAAGCCTGAGCTTTCAGGACAGCAAGTTTCTTTCTACAGTTGACGACGATATGACAACTAAATAAAAACACTTACTATAAAACACATGTATGTTGGTGTTGTGTCCAATCCTGCAGGATCTAGCAGCAGCTAGATCAAATCCATGAGACCATGAACTCTAGCAAAGTCAAGCACCAGGAGTGGGCAATCAAGGACATCCGCTAAGGTGAGCCCCAAGCAATCGAGGATATGTGTGGGGGAAGCCGGTACTGACACATATTTTTCGAACGAGGCCCTCTATCTAAACCTCGAACGTGTCTATGTTTTACCAGCGCGACAGACGATGCTGTATGACTTACTATAGGCGATGCTTAACGTAATGAAGCAGGGGACAACACATCCACTCTACCTCGAGTACAAACAGGAAGTCCGTCTTCTCTTGCACGCTTTTCAACCCACAGACTACCGTAGCCTTTGATTTGCAGTTAAGGGTGGTTGTGGTCTCACAACACCTATCCTTCCGAAATTAGACGCAGGGGACCTAAGACCGTGATGCCATACACAAAAATACACTTGAAAACATGAATAATTTACCATGAAACTGCATATATCAAAGTTTCCCGAAAATTGTCTTTAACATCACACTTATGCACTTTAAGGTACTTCTCCCCTTCAGTGCATGCATTTCTCAAGAGACGAATTAACCTTGACAGTGTCGATAGATAGGGAATTCGAATCTCAGCACTATCTTGTATTTGTAGATCGTAGATCCAAAGATCTTAAGACAAGACCATCGTTAGAGTCTGGTGTTCTGTAGCGATGAATAACAGACAAAGGATAAAGGGTTGTTGTACGAAATCATAGTTGTTTTCGTCCCTAAAGTTCATTCTTGAATTTTTCAGTCCAAGTACAAATACATAGGCTTCTTGATGAATAGCGGGCCATTTTCATTGCGTATCTGTCAGTTTTTGGCTTGCATACTGGACAGTCGTTGAATTTCATCATGATCCAACTGGCTCAAGCAAACCCCTACACTGCTATGACTCGTATTACATGGAATATAAAACTGTTTTCTCGAAGTTAGAGGTATTAAAATTGGAGAACTTTACAATTTGTTCTTCAAAACAGTTACAGAATTGTCCTTCCACTCTCCAAGTTATTTCTCCAGACATTTTCCTTTTAGTTAACCCTGTTAATGTACGTGCAATTTCTGAAATTTATGCACACAATTCCGATTGTACCTAAACTCTTTAAACTTCGAACAAGTAACATGGTATTGGGTCTATCTAATTCTGTAATTACGTTAAACTTATCAGGATCTTGTGATTGCGTTTGAGATACTACTACGTGACTTATGCACTTGACCTTACGTTGAGCACAAATTTACATTTAGCTTTTATTACCGTTCTTTTCAACTCATTTAATGTTGCACCTACAGGAATAAGGTGTTCCTCCTACGTTTTAGAAAATATGACTATCGCATCAAAATAAGCTTCTAATTAGTCATTATGTTTAGCTAACATTCTATGCATAGTTCTTTAGAAACTAGCTTCTGCACCTGATCCAAATGGCATTATTTTTCACTGATATTTTGCCCATTATGTGAAATAAAATAAATCAAATAATGGTTATCTTTATGTAAGGGAGGGTAATTGCTGATATCCTCATTGACAATCAATCGTGTGTATATATATATATATATATAAGAAGGTTCCAGGTTCGAATCCGGGTCCGGGCATGGATGTTTGTAAGCGTATGACGAAAGTCCTCACGTTGGGTTGGAGTGGAAGTTTGGAGAGTGGGGTGCCAATTCAGGTGTTGCTTCGTCATCTGACCATGGTTCAAAATTACGAGTTGTTGTCCTCGATCTTTCCCTTAAGGGCCTGATCCCGGACAATAGCCCGTTGTATTGCTCTAGTACGACGTTAACAAAAATTACCATTACCTTACAAATTTGGAATGTGTTGCATTGGAAATGCACTCAAGCAGGTATGAAAATCAGCAATTCCAAAATCACAGCATAATATCAATCCACTGTCTTTTTTTACTACACATACAATCGGATGACTGAATTTCACACCTGGTAGCTCAATCAAATCCAAATGTAGCTGCTATTATGGTGTGATCTTGTTGTGTTAATTTTAGAGAATTAATTGTTTTCACTTTTCGTTCTCACGTGAACGAACAAGACGTTCGTACTCCTGTTCCGTTAAGAATAAGAATGCGGCGATATTATCTGAAACTGGCTTACTGAATTTTTGCACAAATTGACTAATCAGACATAGGTCAACGCCTGTTGGATTGAAAGAAAACTGAGATAAACAACGAGCAGAGAAGGACTGAACAGAACTGTTTCTGAGAGGCACGAGTGACCCAAACGTCATCTGCGGACGCTAGCCAACGTAAATGCCGAGATACATCCTATGGCGAGAAGATATCAGGTTCCGGGCGTGTCTATCCCTTCCTCATCAAACAGGATAGCCCGATCTATTGCCATGATGCAGCGGATCCCCAGGTAAAGCTTATTCTGCCAAAACAACACTGGACACCAATAAAGAAGAGTCGTTCATGTCATTTTGCACTAGTCCATTTTATCTCTGAAGCCTAATAACAACGTTACAAATCTTGTACATGCCCTTTCCTTTCACCTGTGCTTGCATTCGTATAGACACTTTGCATCTATCAATTGTTTTTAACACTATATTTCCTTCTTTAGCATAATCTTAAACATCTCAACCTTACTCCTATCTATTTTTGCATAAAGGAAATAAGGAAACTGTTTAAGACACTTATTCATTTGCGATCTCTGATGGTTAGCGAGATTATTTGTTTCTTTCAGCAATTTCTCTAGATTATCCGAAATTTATTTATCTTTACTTTCCTCTGTGTTTCTCGCATATCTCGGAATAATTCACCCTCATTTAAAACTACCCCAACAACTGAACAAAAAATCTTAAATTCTCTAATTTTACTTGCATCAAACGTCCTTTGTCCTGCCATTCGGCATTTCTACAAGATAACTATTTTGTTTCACTCTTCCTAAAACTGTTACTGGTTCTTGCCATCGTGCATATAATTTATTAGTAAAATCAAGGGCGATTATTGAAGAGCTGAGTGGATGAACATGTTAAGGGACAATTTAGTAAAATTGAGAGATAAACAGCTTTTAAGTTACCAGGGTGCCCTTTTTTATCAGTTCACTTATTTCCTGTTTTTTTCGGCCATGTTATGAAGAAATAACGTTCAAAAAACCGCGGTCTCATTCACGTAGTCGGAGGCGATGTAGTTTGTCTGATTAGAGATGATTTTCCACATTTTGTCGCACATAATATCTTCTTCCATTCACATATCAAAGAAATAGTACTAATTTTGTTGAAGAACATGTTATGTGCATAACCGACTCTATATTATCATTCTGATATCTTTGTTCATGAAATACACACATTTAAGGATGTAAGGTAGACTAATGATTAATCCAAGTTTTGTAATATTAAAGATATATTCGTTAGCACAGTTTGTGAAAGAATAGGAAAAAGGAAAAATTTTATTTAAGAAGTTTATTTTACTTTGTAAAATGTGCGAATCAATAAACAACCATAACGCAAAAATCATTGTAAAATCTATACATTAAATTGTAAAATCATTAAAAGTTAATAAATCATTAATATTTCTATTTTTCTTTTTGAATTAAATATTCATAGAAATATCGAAACTCATTTCTAATGTAAGGAAGCTGCTTTGTAAGTTGTCAAGGGTGAAATTTGGATATGTATGTAGGGTGTATACAGGACACAAATGATACATTAATTAAAACAAATGTTACAGTATAAAAAAAACTTAATTTCAAATATTGATCGTGGTGTGAACATCTAGTTTATCTTTTTTAAAAGTAATACCATGTCTTACTAATGGATGATGGAATCTCACGGACACCACAGTCACTTTCATCCGATCCATCAAAACAGTCTTGGAATCCATCACATTTCCAGTTCCCTTGAATACAACGCCGTGTGTCATTACATGTTATCCAGTTATGTGGACAATGACGAGTTGGATATTCCAGATCTGAAAAAGAGGACAAAAATCATTTAGAACCTATAATTATCTCTCTCTGTATATTATACATAATTCTGTGTATTATATACATAATCAGAAAATTGAACATACTTTTAGACCTAAGTGACCAAGGGTGAAGGGTCTGAAAAGTGGGGATGCGACATCGATATTTTCAAAACATTGATGTTTTATAAAAAAGCATCGATGTATTAGAACCGATGTCGCATCACTAGTTACTAAACCAGTTTTAAGAAATGGGGGAAGAATGTTAAATACACTAAATTTTAAAAACATCGATGATTTGGGGGCGATGCATTATCAACATCGATGTTTTAATTTTCAACATCGATGTTTTACTGTCGATGTTGCATCACTTGGTGCTAAACCAGTTTTAAGAAATGGGTGAAAAAGTTTAATTACACTGAATTTAAAAACATCTATGTTTTTGTGGCGATGTATTATCGACATCGATGTTTTAATTTTGAACATCGATGTTTCAAAACTTAGATCTTTGCTGTCGATGTCACGCCCCTAGACACAATTGCTAGATAAAATGTGTATTTAAAATAGGTATATCTTTCTATCTGCTACAGAAAGCTGCTGAACAATTACCAAATTTAATGGTAATTTTTTTAGTACCATGGCCAAGTAGAGAATACAATTTTCTCCTGGCAGGAATCAGATCTTAGCCATGATCTTCGTCATAGGTTCACATCAGGTGTTATCACGTCAGGAAGATAGATAAATGCTCATAAGATAGGCACTGGAGACCAATATAATTTATTCTATTCAGAGATTATGCTGGTGTTTTATTACATCCATGTTTCTTTAAAGATAAATTTTAGATTTTGTAATTTTTTTGCAATCGTAAAATGTTCAATTTGTTTGTACAGGTTTCAAAAGTTATTTATAACATATTGATGCATTTTTATGGATTATGATGCAAACTTAAACGTTTAATGGTTGCGAAAATTTATGATATCCTGTGTCCTACCATAACTTTAGTTTTCCGATTGAAATTGCTTTATTAGAGAGTGTCATAGCTAAATATCGTTCTACAGTTTGAAAAGAATTATTGATATCACAAAATAAAAGTAGTTTTTATTCAAACTTAAGTATAACAGTGGAAAGAAAACTGAAAGTTAAACTCAGTATTTTTTAAAGAATGTACCCAAAATTCACCACGTCATATTAAAAATACATTGTTCTTGACAGAGCATATCAAATTAGTTAATAATCACCATCTTCTACAAACCTCATCAATCTTTGGTTTTTAAACTTATCGATAAAAATTTAAACAGGAATAAGACTGATTATGTTCATGCAGAATTTCATTTCTGTATCTTCTGCAACAAGAAAAATAGTGACTAATAGTTTATAAAACTTAACAGCAAGTGCCAATGTGCTGCAATAGAATACATTTATTCAGTATTCATTATAAAAAATGACATATAATATGTTTTCTTGGAAAAATGCTAGTTTAGAATTTGTGGCAGGAATCATTCTAGTGGAAGACATACAATACATTATTAAAATAATTATAAATATAAATACATGGAAAATTGTATATATTTGAATATTATACATAGAACTGTTGCATTATGCGAGCACTGAGCAACATAGAAATGGTACTTTGTTCTCAAAACTTTGACTGTCCCAAATTCGTAGATACAGAAAGATGTTGCAATGAAATGATCAATCAAAAATTTGTAGTTCGGGATAACAAAATATTACTTACTGCAGTATAATTCGTCAGATGAATCACCACAATCGTTTTCCGAATCACAGAAGTCTCTTCGCGGAATACAACTGCCACTGGAACATTGAAATTTATCAACAGGACAATGTATGGGTACTTCCAAACAGTAAGCTTCGTCTGAGTTGTCACCACAATCATTTCCTCCGTCGCAAATCCACTGTGCAGAAATACAACCACCTCCCAACGGACATCTTACTTTACCTGATTCACATCCTTAAAAGAGATAACATAGGAACTAATGACTATAATGTAAGCTTATACCAGTTTATTTTTGGGAATACTCACATTTAACGAACATTTATTTGCAGTATACAAGTAACAATAAACACGTGTTAGCGGGTCTGGTTAAACACATGGTCACTGGTGCATAACAATGCGAATGGTTAAATGAGGCCATATGATGAATCGTATTTCAGTTGCTATATTTATAGAGCCTGAACATTACTCCATGTTTGAATGGTAATCAGGTAAAATAGAGAAAAAATATTGTGTGCATCTAACTTTCCCAACAATTGCTTCTACAAACTATAAAAAAAAAAGAAAATACGCAAAGTAATAACCAAATGTAATATTTCAAAGCATAATATAGATTATAAACGTAAAAAGTGATTAGAATAGTTAAACACCACAAATTTGTTACTAAATGGGAACACTATACTAGGATCTTTTGATGAGCTTGACAAATTTCTATAAAATGTTGGACATCTTAATTTTGTGACATCACGGTTGGCAGGTGTTCTTCTTCAAACTAGCTCATTTCAAATTTCATCTCGAAGGGACTTTGTTTTCGTTCTACATACTTTTGAAAGAAGCATTGTTACAGTAGCGAAGCTACCACAAAAATCTAAAACCATAATTTTATTGTGCAGTGATAGAACTTTTTAGATTAAAAGAAATAAATAATGAGTTTTTTAAGCGTTTATAGGACTCTTCGCCAGCAATATTTGGATAAGTTAGTTTAAATGGGGCCGAACCTTCACTGAAGATGTAACGCTCCATGGATGCCCAGATGAGGTCACCACAAGTTATACCGTTAAAAACTCTATGGTATCATTATGTAAGACCCGAGTGAAAGTAGATCATATTTCTGGCACTGTCGGCATCTCAACTAAACGATTCACAAGATCCTGTATGAAAAGCTGCAGGTAAAATAGTTGTGTGCGCGATGATTGTCGGGATTATTGTCCACTAAAATCGCAAGTGAAAGGACTGTCCCATGCAGTGGCTGGCAATGTTTTAAAGAATATACACAGATATTTTTTGCTTCAATTGGTAACTATAAACGAAATATGGGTGCACCAATACACACCTGAGTCGAAACAGGAGCCAATACATTAAGCAGCGATCCTGAACCAAGTAATTGATAAACAGTTAGTAACTTGTTATCAGTTTACGTAGACAATGCTTGGGGTCCCTAAGTGGTAGGGTGGGCCGAAAAACAATTTTTTTCAAAATCGCTATTCTAATAGTGCGGAAAGGGTTCTCTTTGGGTTCAATAAACACGGTATAAAATATTTTTTTGATTGGAAAATATCTTCTGCCCACGCATCGCACTTGGATTTTGGAAATTTGGTTAAAATTTGGCAATTTTTAGTCGGCGTAGGAAATATAATTATTTTTACTATTGCTATTCTAATAGTGCGGAAGAGGTGCCCACTGGGTTCAATAAGAAAGGTGTAATATATTTTTTCGATCGAATAATATCTTCTGTTCCCGCATCGCAATTGAAATTTGCTATTTTTGAAGAAAAGTGCGCTTTTTCTCGTCTTTTCATGCTCCCTGTATCTGACAGGAAGTGAAAGGAGGGGAGGGTGTTCACAGTTCACATTCCTCTGCAGATATATCTGAAGTAGGTTTAATCTGGTCATTTACAAACTATCGACATCGAACCGTTTAATATCTCTTACTGATCATAAGTACCAACAATTAACTAACTCCGTTTGTATCTAAATCATCACAAATGCGACTCCCTTCAACTGCTATGGTTGCCGACAGGTTTGGAGTCTCGGACCGGGCTTCAATTGCTTCAAGTGTTTAGGACTCATAACTAGAAACAACTCAGATTTGGTGGTGACAAAAACAAGCTGCAAAGGGAAAAGGCTAAAGTTAGAAAGGATTTTAAATTTCAAGTCTTTAAAGCAAAGATCGGGCATTACCGTTGAAGGGGCTGTACTTCGATGGTCGTAAAGATTCTACATTCATAGAGGAGAGAGTACATACTAAAAGATACACGAGAAATGCAGAAGAAGAACATTTATCTTTTATTGAAGAACCTTATTGAACATCACTCATTTGAGTCCATCATTTGGCTCCGCAAAACAGATTTCCGCAACTATTATCGGATATTTTGAAGGGATCACAAGAGATCTTTCACAGCTTCTGGCAAATGGCTGTGACTGTACATCTGTTAATACCGAATGGAAATCCGGTGTAATTTGCTTTTTGGAATTGAGACTTGGTAAACTTCTGCAGTGGGTAATATGTGTACTGCATTTTAATGAACTAACTTTGAGGCATCTGTTTGAAACGTTGGATGGACCAATAAATGGTCCAAAATCATATTTTGGTAATATTTAGTAGGCACTCCTTACAAGTGAAACTTTGCCAGTGACAACTTTCGAAATTATTGACGGCGAGTAACCAACAACTGATAGACGTGACTTAAGCAAGGATCAAATGTACTTATAGAAAAAAATCAAGCGGTGCGATTGGGTAATTGTTCTGATGAACTGGGTAGACGCAGTCCTGGTCCATTATCACATTCACGCTGGCAAACAACAGCGAACAGAGTTCTAAGACTATATGTTAGTTTCCCAGATCCTTCTTTGAAATTGAAACAAATCGCTGAGTTTGTTATGAAAGTGTACACTCCAAACTGGTTTTATATAAAGTCTAAACATTCGCTGAAAGATGAAGCTAAGCATGTGTGAAATACTATTTCTAGATTCAGGTATTCATCTCATGACCTCAAGGACGTCGTTGATGGTGTAATATGTAGAAATTCGTTCTTTGCTCATCCTGAGAATATCTTGTTGTGTATGTTGAAAGATGAAAGACCGCACATCAGAGAACTTGCTGCATGACGTATAATTAAGTCTAGAGAGTCGTCTTCCAATGTAAAAGTCAGTACATGTATTTCTCCCACCAAAACTGAATTTTGAAGCTGCTGACTATAAGGAATTGATTGGTCATAAATTACTATTACTTCGCCACCAATCCTCCGTAATATATATACGTCGTATTTAGTTCCATTGTGCATGATAAGAAAAATCCAGAATGGGACTTTGTTCACTTCCCATGTCACACGCAGGCAGTTGAACGGGTGTGCCATGTTAGTGACAGAAGAAACCCCTGAGGTTTATGGGTTTCAATGTAGAGACGGGTTCATTAGATCCACATTCCTTTCCTGATTTATTATGCCTGAATTCGACAATATAGCTGATTTCAAACATCTTTTGCTGCTGATTAAGGGTAAGTAAACTCTTGGTATTGGCATATCATAACATTCTATGGTTACTATATATTCTTAACAAATATTATATTAATATATTACAACTCGACTATTATTTAATAATTTTCAGGAAATATAATAAAATGTAAAAAACAATGCAGCAATAAAAAAGTTTTTGTACCCATCTATTTTTCGTGTTTGATTTATTTCTATAACATATCAAAAAGTACAATTTTCTTCAAAAACTGCAAAATTTCAATTGCGATGCGAAAACAGAAGATATTATTCGATACTAAAAATATTTTACGCCTTTCTTATTTAACTCAGTGGGCATCTTTTCCGCACTATTAGAAAAGCAATATTGAAAAATAATTATATTTCCTACGCCGAGTAAAAATTGCCAGTTTTTACCCAAATTTCCAAAATCCAAGTGCGATGCGGGGGCAGAAGATAATATCCAATCAAAAAGATTTAAACCGTGTTTATTGAACCCAGAGAGAACCCTTTCCGCACTATTAGAATAGTGATTTTGAAAAAAAGTGTTTTTCGGCCCACCCTACTAAGTGGACGTGCGTTAGTTCCAAGGAATGAAGAGTGATGGCCCCCACCGCGGCTCTTTCTGGAGCTGCAACGGGACTCCATAACTCCGCAGATCATGGGTCTATCCGTGTAGAAGGAATATGTCAGTCTCTAACGTGGCGAAGCCGCTCTAGGCAGCAGGCTATCGGTTTGGGTCGTAGGAACTGGCACAGGGCGATGCCGCTGTTCCTGCGGTCAAGTAGCGACAGGAACCTCCTTAGGTGCCACACGGAATCTAGCGATGTCGGGACCTAGGCTAATACCTGTACGATAACGAAAGAAGGCTATCTGGCGGACGGCAAGGGTCTGCAAGACTCCATAGATGATGGTATCGGTTTGCCCAAGGTACCGGATAAACAGGGATGTTGGGGCAGCCTGCTGTTCCGCTGGGCTACTCAGGAATGTCGACTGGTTCCTAGGAGATGCCTGGGTGTGCGTCTCTGATCACACGTCGACGCGAATCTATGAAGAAAACTTTTCCGGCTCAATTCGGACCTAAGGTTGACTGATAACAATGAGCCGGACCACATATCTTCAGCGCACACACTCACGGGTCGACCACGTCCACTCCCTATCGTGTTCATCCTGGGCAGATAAGGGCTTTTCGGACGGCGCGTCAATAGGCCTACTTCTAATGTTTCTCATTAGAGGCTGTCCCTAGCTTCGGCTAATCCGCTGTGGGTTTTAAATAACTCGGTACGGAGGGGTCTGCTTCCATTCGAAGAAGAAGAAGTGAGGTAGTGCATCGAAGAAGGCGAATACCGTTTTGAGGTGTCAGGTTGAAAGGTGATAATCACTAATCGATGCATTCCTTGTCGCATAGCTGACATTTAATTTGATAAATACAATTACAGCATTCGCAAGTAACTTAAGCACCAGTAAGTTAATTACTAATAATGTGTTTGGGGTTCCTAAAATAGGACAGGTTTTACACGGAGTCTTTATAATTTGAGATTTTAACAGGTTTAGTTTATCTCTCTCTCTAGCAAATGTATTATTGCACTAAAGTTGTTTTTAGGATTAAAGGAAGGCTTTGCAATATTTCTCATAGAAGGAATTGTTAGTGGACGGCGAAGAGGGCATACAGTAGGAAATGGGCTGCGTCACTTCAATCTACCCCTTGTAGTAGTAATGTACTATAGCTAACTTAATACACAGCCACTAAGGTTATTGCTCAGATAGATTGCTCAGATAGAATTGTGTGCAATATAACATAAGAAGCGCTAGAGCTGCATCATAAAAAAGTATATTAAATAGGACAACACCAAAAATCAGGAAAAAATCAAATCAATAACAAAACTCACACACACACACACACACACACACACACACACACACACATGTAATACAAAAACAAAAACAGAATAACAACCTTTAAAGTGAATAGCGTTGAAAGCGGCATAGAACAAATACATGGAGTTAATAAGTAGATAATATCATAAAATTACATTTTTTTCGTGAGAAACAAAAGCGGTCGTAAAATGTAAAAGGAATGAGCCGCCTACTTTGTCAAGATGAGTAAAGTAGGAGTCAGGTTTTAGTAAAGAAGTTTGAGTTTTTTCTGTTCTTTTATGAGGGCTTGGCTAAAGATGCAATCACAAGTTACTCCTCTACCACGAAAACTCAAAAAATGTCGAGTGTAAGTGGGTAATATAAAATCATAAGACGTAAAACAACATCTACGATACTTAAAAGAATCACTGATCCGCCAAATTAATGACGACAGCCAAAACAATATAGTCCAATAATTTAGAATTTCCGCCCTGTGAAGCAGGTTTGGAGACCTATTACTACCAAGTATTAAAACTAAAGACATAATGTAAACTGTAAAATCTAAACAATAAGTATTTGTACGAAACAATTAAGGTGTTGTGTATAGGAAGGGCGAACTCAACATTGGGCGAAAAGTTTTTATCCCATATTTTATTTTAACAGACAGTAGTGAATGATATTAACTTTTTTGTTCAGTTCGCCCTCTCCAAACCTATAAAAACAAGACTGACAGTAGCTCTTCTATGTTCTAAGAGCGTTAGAGCTCCGCGTTTAAATGCGTTTTTCTGGAAACCAACATTTGTTGAGTTCGCCATTCGTATCAGCAACGCTATTCCGGCCGGATTGGAACTTTGTTAATAAAAGCCTATTTAATCGGTATGTAATTTTCCAAAATCGGCTGAGTGAAACTAGTTAAAAAGGATATTATTCCAAATTGAAAGACAAAACGTTTATTTTAGCATTAGAAAATCAACTTTATTAATAATTATCCTGAGGTAGGAAATCAATCACCAGCAATAAATTATAATAACTACTAGCGCTACTAGTAGTAAGTACTAAACGATTGATGATGATCAGTCTTACTAGTTTCCACACCAAAACACAACAGTTTTTTTTATACGTGGTACTTTTCTATTTATCTAAAATTAATTAGTGTCTATTTCTTATGTCGTTGAGCAAATAGCATGTAAATTGTAGATAACCTTGTATCATACTAACACAAAAAAAAACTAATATTTAGCAGTTTTGGTCAACATAGCAAAAAAGGGAACTCTTAATTCTTTTTAATTGCTTAAATTGAAGTTATATAGTAATAAAAATCACTTCTGAGTTTGGAAGAACGATCTAAGGAAACAAATCATATTAATTGTGTCGTCCCCAAACCTACTTCTCAATGAACTGCAAATATAACCAGCGGCCGAGAAGGCTCTATCAGCTTGGACAGTTGGTTTAACTGTCATTAAGTAGTCGTACATAAGAGACAAATATTTTCCTTTGACTCTCTCTATTTAATATGGAGTCATTTCTTCCTTCAGTATTTTCTCAAGATCTGTTTCCTCCTCCCCCCCCTAAAGGCGGGGACTTAAGTTACTATTCTTTGGCCACTGCAAGGCCTGAAGTGATGGCCATTTTTAAAGCAGCATCCAATGGGCGGCCATCATCGCCCGTAACATAGGACAACACAATTTGTATCCATGCCTCTCAACTTAAAAGTAATATTTATGCACAATACTAACTAGCCAATATTAAAATAATGCATCTAAATCAGTATGCGTCCTACACGGTTATGTTGAAGTGTGTTGTATCATGAAAGGAGAATATGGTACAAAGATTATAAATGAAAAGTGGTATATTGCTGCACCAATTACAAATAGTCTTTGTAATTTTCATTTTTCCCTGAACATCTCTGTGCTAATAGAAAGACAGTATATGCAAATGTATTATTTTCAAAGGATGATTGCTATATTTTGTTTATAATGTACATAAATCTTACGGAACTACACAAAGTATGATTGCTCGTCAAATGATGATTGAATGTGATTCACTTTCTCTCCGAAATATGAAGCTTTAATTTCCATATATTTGCTATTTGATATCAATCTGCTACGACATATAAAGCACTCAACTTTGTCACCTTCCATTAAAGATATCAACTTGACACCTATTTTACTTAGCTGACCTTATATCCAATTCAATGGATTCCAAAAATAAAAATTCACTCAAAAAATTAAATGCTTTTAAAAAAGTTAACACAATGTACAGTAACATTTTTCAACTTAAGTGTTTCATTCCTGTCTTAATGAGAAAATAAATACACTTTTTCGCTTTGTTTTTGTAAATCTTATCGAAAACGAAATATTATAG
The DNA here is from genome assembly GCA_947359465.1 of Metellina segmentata. Classification (NCBI taxonomy): domain Eukaryota; kingdom Metazoa; phylum Arthropoda; class Arachnida; order Araneae; family Tetragnathidae; genus Metellina; species Metellina segmentata. The sequence goes on from OX375880.1 coordinate 103,418,875, forward strand.
TTTCGTGATTGATTAGCTGTTCTACAGTAATAATATAAAAGTAAAACGTCTTACCTCCATCTACATCAACCACAAAAAGCACGATCAGAAAGACCAAAACTTTCATTTCGATTATTCCCATTTACACTTCAGACGAGCACTCCTCAATCTGCCGCGTTCTCGGCTGTAGAAGTCTACGAGTATGTGTACTATCTAGTTTCTTTTGCAATGAATGCAACATATAAATTCACGATAACGCTGCATAAATAAAGATATCTCCTTGTTTACTTTTTCTCGGTTCCTTCATGGGAGAAAATCAGATATCTGAATCACGATATCAGATCAGTCCTCATCACTCAAATGCTATTCGCGTAAATATTTATTTTCTTCCCGCATCAGATAGGAACATGTATCGAATGGGTATGATATGGACTGTGAGATAAAATAAAACCTTAGAGGGGAAGCTTTTAATATCTAACCAATAGAAGCAGCTTTTTGTACAACAGAAGGCACTTGTATTATAACTAAAAATTACGAAACGTTTTATGGTATTTAAGAAGTCTGGGTAGGTAGATATTTTTTTAATTAACGTCGTACTGATTCAAAACACAAGGTGTTGTTTTACTATATATATATATATATATATATATATATATACAGTCCAGCCACATTAATGTGACCACCTGTCAAAAGCCAGAATAACCACCTTTCGCAGAGCGGACCGCTGCGAGACGTGCAGGAAGAGAGTCAATTAGGTTTCTGAAGGTGTTCACTGGGATGTTGAGCCAGTGCCGTGGCCAGCTGCGCTACATTACGCGGTTAAGGATCCATGGCAGTTGTTGCAGGGTGTTTGCTTTCAGACGTTTCACGTCGTATACGCCAACATCCATCCGTCCTATAAAGCATAAAACGTGATTCATCGGAAAAAGCCACCTGTCGCCAATCTGTGGACGTCCAGTTGAGGTACTAGCGTGCAAATTCCAGCCTTCGTCGCCGATGAACAGCAGTCAGCATAGGTGCATTAATCAGGCGGCTGCTGCGGAGGCCCGTGCGCAGCAACGTTCGCTGAACCGTTGTTGAGGATACACTCTTGGTAGCCCATTGGTTCATCTGAGCGGTCAGTTGCTAAACAGTTGCACGTCTATTCGCCCGAACGCATCTAGATAGCCTTCGTTCGCCTCTGTCATCTATAGCCCGTGGTGTACCACATGTGCCACGCCGCTGATTTTGGATAGTGCCATTTTGCCATGCACGGTATACTTTTACCACGGCGGCACGCGAACAGTTCACGAAATTAGCCGTTTCCGAAATGCTTCCACCCTTCGTCCGAAAGCCAATAATCATACCCTTTTGGACGTCGGATAAATCGCTACGTGTCTGCATTACGCCAACGATTGAAATGCTTTCCGATGCCCTAGGACATCCTTTATATACACTCCACTGCAATGTGCTGCCACCTGCCTTTTGTGATTGGTTATTTCACGTTAACGTTGAAAGTAGGTGGTGGTCACATTAATGTGACTGGATATATATATATATATATATATATATATATATATATATATATATATATATATATATATATATATATATATATCCTCCAAGAGAAATACGAGGCCACCACACAATTTGGAGCTTCGGTTAGTCACTCTTCAAACCTCACTCTTCAAACTTCCACACCACACAAATGTGAATTTAAATAATTGAATGATAATAGTGTAAATATAAGGAATGTAATACAAGAAAATAAATGTAAGAATATTGTGTATAATAATAAGAAATTACACTCAAAATTCAGTTTAGACAAATATAAAAATATTAATGAGATAGATAAATCTGCTTGTGCAAGTTTATAATTAAACGTTTACAAAATAACTCTGTTTTCCATTTTGCTACTTTTAATATATTTATATTTAATGAATGAGTATTTGTTGGATTTATTTTGGTTCGATTTAATGAAATTGCAAAACGTTTAAATTTTTAAGAAGCCTGAGCTTTCAGGACAGCACGTTTATTTCTACAGTTGACGACGATATGACAACTAAATAAAAACACTTACTATAAAACACATGTATGTTGGTGTTGTGTAAAATCCTGCAGGATCTAGCAGCAGCTAGATCAAATCCATGAGACCATGAACTCTAGCAAAGTCAAGCACCAGGAGTGGGTAATCAAGGACATCCGCTAAGGTGAGCCCCAAGCAATCGAGGATATGTTTGGGGGAAGCCGGTACTGACACATATTTTTCGAACGAGGCCCTCTATCTAAACCTCGAACGTGTCTCTGTTTTACCAGCGCGACAGACGATGCTGTATGACTTACTATAGGCGATGCTTAACGTAATGAAGCAGGGGACAACACATCCACTCTACCTCGAGTACAAACAGGAAGTCCGTCTTCTCTTGCACGCTTTTCAGCCCACAGACTACCATAGCCTTTGATTTGCAGTTAAGGGTGGTTGTGGTCTCACAACACCTACCTTCCGAAATTGGACGCAGGGGACCTAAGACCGTGATGCCATACACAAAAATTCACTTGAAAACATGAATAATTTACCATGAAACTGCATATATCAAAGTTTCCCGAAAATTGTCTTTAACATCACACTTAAGCACTTTAAGGTACTTCTCCCCTTCAGTGCATGCATTTCTCAAGAGACGAATTAACCTTGACAGTGTCGATAGATAGGGAATTCGAATCTCAGCACTATCTTGTATTTGTAGATCGTAGATCCAAAGATCTTAAGACCATCGTTAGAGTCTGGTGTTCTGTAGCGATGAATAACAGACAAAGGATAAAGGGTTGTTGTACGAAATCATAGTTGTTTTCGTCCCTAAAGTTCATTCTTGAATTTTTCAGTCCAAGTACAAATACATAGGCTTCTTGATGAATAGCGGGCCATTTTCATTGCGTATCTGTCAGTTTTTGGCTTGCATACTGGACAGTCGTTGAATTTCATCATGATCCAACTGGCTCAAGCAAACCCCCACACTGCTATGACTCGTATTACATGGAATATAAAACTGTTTTCTCGAAGTTAGAGGTATTAAAATTGGAGAACTTTACAATTTGTTCTTCAAAACAGTTACAGAATTGTCCTTCCACTCTCCAAGTTATTTCTCCAGACATTTTCCTTTTAGTTAACCCTGTTAATGTACGTGCAATTTCTGAAATTTATGCACACAATTCCGATTGTACCTAAACTCTTTAAACTTCGAACAAGTAACATGGTATTGGGTCTATCTAATTCTGTAATTACGTTAAACTTATCAGGATCTTGTGATTGCGTTTGAGATACTACTACGTGACTTATGCACTTGACCTTACGTTGAGCACAAATTTACATTTAGCTTTTATTACCGTTCTTTTCAACTCATTTAATGTTGCACCTACAGGAATAAGGTGTTCCTCCTACGTTTTAGAAAATATGACTATCGCATCAAAATAAGCTTCTAATTAGTCATTATGTTTAGCTAACATTCTATGCATAGTTCTTTAGAAACTAGCTTCTGCACCTGATCCAAATGGCATTATTTTTCACTGATATTTTGCCCATTATGTGAAATAAAATAAATCAAATAATGGTTATCTTTATATAAGGGAGGGTAATTGCTGATATCCTCATTGACAATCAATCGTGTATATATATATATATATATATATATATATATATATATATATATATATATATATATATAAGAAGGTTCCAGGTTCGAATCCGGGTCCGGGCATGGATGTTGGAGTGGAAGTTTGGAGAGTGGGGTGCCAATTCAGGTGTTGCTTCGTCATCTGACCATGGTTCAAAATTACGAGTTGTTGTCCTCGATCTTTCCCTTAAGGGCCTGATCCCGGACAATAGCCCGTTGTATTGCTCTAGTACGACGTTAACAAAAATTACCATTACCTTACAAATTTGGAATGTGTTGCATTGGAAATGCACTCAAGCAGGTATGTAAATCAGCAATTCCAAAATCACAGCATAATATCAATCCACTGTCTTTTTTTACTACACATACAATCGGATGACTGAATTTCACACCTGGTAGCTCAATCAAATCCAAATGTAGCTGCTATTATGGTGTGATCTTGTTGTGTTAATTTTAGAGAATTAATTGTTTTCACTTTTCGTTCTCACGTGAACGAACAAGACGTTCGTACTCCTGTTCCGTTAAGAATAAGAATGCGGCGATATTATCTGAAACTGGCTTACTGAATTTTTGCACAAATTGACTAATCAGACATAGGTCAACGCCTGTTGGATTGAAAGAAAACTGAGATAAACAACGAGCAGAGAAGGACTGAACAGAACTGTTTCTGAGAGGCACGAGTGACCCAAACGTCATCTGCGGACGCTAGCCAACGTAAATACCGAGATACATCCTATGGCGAGAAGATATCAGGTTCCGGGCGTGTCTATCCCTTCCTCATCAAACAGGATAGCCCGATCTATTGCCATGATGCAGCGGATCCCCAGGTAAAGCTTATTCTGCCAAAACAACACTGGACACCAATATAGAAGAGTCGTTCATGTCATTTTGCACTAGTCCATTTTATCTCTGAAGCCTAATAACAACGTTACAAATCTTGTACATGCCCTTTCCTTTCACCTGTGCTTGCATTCGTATAGACACTTTGCATCTATCAATTGTTTTTAACACTATATTTCCTTCTTTAGCATAATCTTAAATATCTCAACCTTACTCCTATCTATTTTTGCATAAAGGAAATAAGGAAACTGTTTAAGACACTTATTCATTTGCGATCTCTGATGGTTAGCGAGATTATTTGTTTCTTTCAGCAATTTCTCTAGATTATCCGAAATTTATTTATCTTTACTTTCCTCTGTGTTTCTCGCATATCTCGGAATACTTCACCCTCATTTAAAACTACCCCAACAACTGAACAAAAAATCTTAAATTCTCTAATTTTACTTGCATCAAACGTCCTTTGTCCTGCCATTCGGCATTTCTACAAGATAACTATTTTGTTTTACTCTTCCTAAAACTGTTACTGGTTCTTGCCATCGTGCATATAATTTATTAGTAAAATCAAGGGCGATTATTGAAGAGCTGAGTGGATGAACATGTTAAGGGACAATTTAGTAAACTTGAGAGATAAACAGCTTTTAAGTTACCAGGGTGCCCTTTTTTATCAGTTCACTTATTTCCTGTTTTTTTCGGCCATGTTATGAAGAAATAACGTTCAAAAAATCGCGGTCTCATTCACGTAGTCGGAGGCGATGTAGTTTGTCTGATTAGAGATGATTTTTCACATTTTGTCGCACATAATATCTTCTTCCATTCACATATCAAAGAAATTGTACTAATTTTGTGGAAGAACATGTTATGTGCATAACCGACTCTATATTATCATTCTGATATCTTTGTTCATGAAATACACACATTTAAGGATGTAAGGTAGACTAATGATTAATCCAAGTTTTGTAATATTAAAGATATATTCGTTAGCACAGTTTGTGAAAGAATAGGAAAAAGGAAAAATTTTATTCAAGACGTTTATTTTACTTTGTAAAATGTGCGAATCAATAAACAACCATAACGCAAAAATCATTGTAAAATCTATACATTAAATTGTAAAATCATTAAAAGTTAATAAATCATTAATATTCTCTTTTTCTTTTTGAATTAAATATTCATAGAAATATCGAAACTCATTTCTAATGTAAGGAAGCTGCTTTGTAAGTTGTCAAGGGTGAAATTTGGATATGTATGTAGGGTGTATACAGGACACAAATGATACATTAATTAAAACAAATGTTACAGCATAAAAAAAACTTAATTTCAAATATTGATCGTGGTGTGAACATCTAGTTTATCTTTTTTTAAAGTAATACCATGTCTTACTAATGGATGATGGAATCTCACGGACACCACAGTCACTTTCATCCGATCCATCAAAACAGTCTTGGAATCCATCACATTTCCAGTTCCCTTGAATACAACGCCGTGTGTCATTACATGTTATCCAGTTATGTGGACAATGACGAGTTGGATATTCCAGATCTGAAAAAGAGGACAAAAATCATTTAGAACCTATAATTATCTCTCTCTGTATATTATACATAATTCTGTGTATTATATACATAATCAGAAAATTGAACATACTTTTAGACCAAAGTGACCAAGGGTGAAGGGTCTGAAAAGTGGGGATGCGACATCGATATCTTCAAAACATTGATGTTTTATAAAAAAGCATCGATGTATTAGAACCGATGTCGCATCACTAGTTACTAAACCAGTTTTAAGAAATGGGGGAAGAATGTTAAATACACTAAATTTTAAAAACATCGATGATTTGGGGGCGATGCATTATCAACATCGATGTTTTAATTTTCAACATCGATGTTTTACTGTCGATGTTGCATCACTAGGTGCTAAACCAGTTTTAAGAAATGGGTGAAAAAGTTTAATTACACTGAATTTTAAAAACATCTATGTTTTTTGTGGCGATGTATTATCGACATCGATGTTTTAATTTTGAACATCGATGTTTCAAAACTTAGATCTTTGCTGTCGATGTCACGCCCCTAGACACAATTGCTAGATAAAATGTGTATTTAAAATAGGTATATCTTTCTATCTGCTACAGAAAGCTGCTGAACAATTACCAAATTTAATGGTAATTTTTTTAGTACCATGGCCAAGTAGAGAATACAATTTTCTCCTGGCAGGAATCAGATCTTAGCCATGATCTTCGTCATAGGTTCACATCAGGTGTTATCACGTCAGGAAGATAGATAAATGCTCATAAGATAGGCACTGGAGACCAATATAATTTATTCTATTCAGAGATTATGCTGGTGTTTTATTACATCCATGTTTCTTTAAAGATAAATTTTAGATTTTGTAATTTTTTTGCAATCGTAATGTGTTCAATTTGTTTGTACAGGTTTCAAAAGTTATTTATAACATATTGATGCATTTTTATGGATTATGATGCAAACTTAAACGTTTAATGGTTGCGAAAATTTATGATATCCTGTGTCCTACCATAACTTTAGTTTTCCGATTGAAATTGCTTTATTAGAGAGTGTCATAGCTAAATATCGTTCTACAGTTTGAAAATAATTATTGATAGCTCAAAAAAAAGTAGTTTTTATTCAAATTCTAGTATAACAGTGGAAAGAAAATTGAAAGTTAAACTCAGTATTTTTTAAATAATGTACCCAAAATTCAAGACGTCATATTAAAAATATATTGTTCTTGACAGAGCATATCAAATTAGTTAATAATCACCATCTTCTACAAACCTCGCCAATCTTTGGTTTTTAAACTTATCGATAAAAATTAAAACAGGAATTAGACTGATCATGTTCATGCAGAATTTCATTTCTGTATCGTCTGCAACAAGAAAAATAGTGACTAATCTATATAAATAAGAATGGAGTGTTTGTTTGTACATTCAATATTTTCGACGCATTTCTAGTTTTCTATCCGTTTTGGACCCTTCTGATGCCGAATCCGCCTTTTTCTCGTTTGGTGTCTGTCGGTCTGTCTGTCTGTCTGTATGTTGTGCCCTATACACGTCCACGCGGTTTAAGATATTTTCATGGAAATTTGCATACAGAGAGTACTTATCTTGATTTAGTGAGTGGAATTGGTTGCGAAAGTCTGTCTGTACGTCTTTCTGTTCTATGCTCGATTTTGTGTTTGTGTGTTTGTGCAAGCATCACATGAATTGTATTCCAGATATTTGATTGCGTTGTATTTTATTTTATACATTATTTAAAAATTTAGTGAAGGCAATATTAAACATTTCTTTATTGTTATATTTAGACGAGTTTCATGCTAAAACACCTGAGTAAGTATACTGAAATCAACCATAATTTGGTAGTTTTGGAAAAATTGGAATGTCTATTGAATATTACGATTAATTCGACTGCTTTACCAGTACTGCTAAAAAAGTAATTATTCTTCAAAAAATTTTTTTTATGGAATTTCATTTCTGATACGTCATTTATTTCGAGTCTTATTTTTATTCTTTGCGCAATGAAACGATTTCCGAAAATTTGGGACAGACGATATTTTTCCATGGAACGAGAATGAACACGATCGCGCGAGCAGTGATATTTTTTCTGGTTCTTTCGCTCTGAATTAATTTCGCATTTCTAAATTTTGTACACTTTTAGTTGTAAGTTGTGGCAACTGTGCGAGATCAAGAGATAAAATTGAATCACAAATTAATATCTTTGGAACAATTTTTTACGACATCTTTTATTTTGTTTTACTTTGCTGTTTCCTGTTTTAAATATTTATTATTTTAATAAATGTGTTTTCCTTCTCATCATACCCAACAGCACCACAAAGTATTAGACTTGAAAATGTTAGGTAAGTCAGTATAAATTTTCAGTAAATTTTAAGTGTAGTTATGCCGTTATTTAAAGAATAATGCCGTTATTTAAAGAATAATGCCGTTATTTAAAGAATAATGCCGTTATATAAAGAATAATGTCGTTATTGAAATAATAATAATGTTTAAAAATCCAAACTTGAACTTTTTCCAACATTAAAAAATTCGTTGTAGTAATGACAGGAGAAGATTGCAAAATTTCACAATGTCGCATACCGGAGGCAAGAGTGCCACAGGTAAAAAAATATTGTTTTGATGACTATGAGTGCGAGAGCACTCGCCGTAAATCGTAATTTTAATTATTTGAGTTGAACATGAAAAGAACTTAAGAAAGGGAATTCCAAATCTTCCTATAAATCGTCTTTTATAGTAGTAACCTTAGTATCACCTTTCGACTTTTTGAGCTTTGTCATACAGCAATTGTGCGATTAATGTGAAATATATTACATGAATGGATATGCATGTGTAGGATTTGTGTCCAAAGTAAGTTGTAGAAAATATAAAGATGGCGAAAGCTGTTAAAATAACTTTTTACTCTACAAAAAACGTAAGTCATTATATATTTTGATTATCTCTTCAATCTAGAGTAAACGAATTCAAACCGAGTAAGGTCGGGTATTTTGCTATAGTTTATAAAACTTAACAGCAAGTGCCAATGCGCTGCATAAGAATACATTTATTCAGCATTTCTTATAGAAAATGAGATAGAATATGTTTTCTTTGAAAAATGCTAGTTTTAAATTTGTGGCGGAAATCATTCTAGTGGAAGACATACAATACATTATTAAAATAATTGTAAATATAAATACATGGAAAATTGTATATATTTGAATATTAAACATCGAATTGTTGCATTATGCGAGCACTGATCAACATAGAAATAGTACTTTGCTCTCAAAACTTTGACTGTCCCAAATTCGTAGATACAGAAAGATGTTGCAATGAAATGGTCAATCAAAAATTTGTAGTTCGGGAACACAAAATATTACTTACTGCAGAATAATTCGTCAGATGAATCACCACAATCGTTTTCCGAATCACAGAAGTCACTTCGCGGAATACAACTGTCACTCGAACATTGAAATTGATCAACAGGACAATGTATGGGTACTTCCATACAGTAAGCTTCGTCTGAGTTGTCACCACAATCATTTTCTCCGTCACAAATCCATGTTACAGGAATGCATTTACTTTGAAATGGACATCTGACAGCACCTGATTGGCATCCTTAAAAGAGATAACATAGGAACTAATGACTATAATGTAAGCTTATACCAGTTTAATTTTGGAAATACTGACATTTAACGAACATTTATTTGCAGTATACAAGTAACAATAAACACGTGTTAGCGGGTCTGGTTAAACACATGGTCACTGGTGCATAACAATGCGAATGGTTAAATGAGGCCATATGGCGAATCGTATTTCAGTTGCTATATTTATAGAGCCTGAACATTACTCCAAATTTAACTATTTGTTACTACACAAATTAGTTGGAAGTCGACGAGTAGTGGAAAGGCCGAGTAGCAATGGGAAACGTAATGCGAAATTACACTGCTGGCCACCGTAAATGCAACACCCTGAAGGAAGCATGCAAATAATATGAAATTTACAACATGCATTAGCAGGAGATATGCAAATGATTAGAATTTCAGGGCAGACGCACATCACGTGCGCCTGTGGCGCCACTTCAAAGCGCAATTTAAGGCTTGGATATTTCGACTATTTCAAGTACGGCAGTTTTTTTTTTCTTGTGGTTTTTTCAAAAAAACGATCAATTATGCCTCGTAGAAAACAGCGATCATCTTTTGATCAAGTATCCGAGTTCGAAAGAGGAAGGATAGTGGCCTACCGAGATTGTGGATGATCTTTCAGGGAAATCGGTAGTCGTGTTGGACGAAACCAAACAACTGTAATGAGGATATGTGATCGTTCGATGTAGGAGGGTACGACGGACCGACGTGTTCGATCGCATCCACCTCAGTGCACCACTTCACGTGATGACAGGCATATTGTGCTGCTTGGTCTGCTGTACCCCAAGAACACATCAAAAGTCTCTTTGAATCAATGCCGAGGTGTGTGGCAGCGGTGATCTCCAATAATGGCGGCTACTTTGGCTACTGATTTTGGCAGGAACCACACTTCACAGAAGTCTATAAATTTAATCATTTGATACTTGGTCAACATGTTATCTACAAAATAAATTTTGTTGTGATATATCTTGTCTTTCTTGGTGTTTCAATTTGGGTGGCCAGCAGTGTAATAGTAAGAAATAAATTACGTTGAATGTAATGGAAAGAGTTTAAGTGCGGCAAATTTTGCATCCAAAAAAGACTTGTTAACTATGCTTGAATTGTAATCAGGTAAAACAGAGAAAAAATAATGTGTGCATCTAACTTTCCCAAAAATTGCTTCTCTACAAACTTATCAAAAAAATAAAATACGCAAAGTAATTACCAAATGCTATATTTCAAAGCATAATATAGATTATAAACGGAAAAAGTGATTAGAATAGTTAAACACCACAAATTTGTTACTAAATGGGAAGACTATACTAGGATCCTTTGATGAGCTTGACAAATTTCTATAAAATGTTGGACATCTTAATTTTGTGACATCACGGTTGGCAGGTGTTCTTCTTCAAACTAGCTCATTCCAAATTTCATCTCGAAGGGACTTTGTTTTCGTTCTACATACTTTTGAAAGAAGCATTGTTACAGTAGCGAAGCTACCACAAAAATCTTAAACCATAATTTTATTGTGCAGTGATAGAACTTTTTAGATTAAAAGAAATAAATAATGAGTTTTTTAAGCGTTTGTAGGACTCTTCGCCAGCAATATTTGGATAAGTTAGTTTAAACGGGCCCGAACCTTCACTGAAGATGTAACACTCCATGGATGCCCAGATGAGGTCACCACATGATATACCGTTAAAAACTCTATGGTATCATTATGTAAGACCCGAGTGAAAGTACATCATATTTCTGGCACTGTCGGCATCTCAACTAAACGAATTCACAAGATCCTGTATGAAAAACTGCAGGTAAAATAGCTGTATGCGCAATGATTGTCGGGATTATTGTCCACTAAAATCGCAAGTGAAAGGACTGTTCCATGCAGTGGCTGGCAGTGTTTTAAAGAATATACACAGATATTTTTTGTTTCAATTGGTAACTATAAACGAAATATGGGTGCACCAATACACACCTGAGTCGAAACAAGAGCCAATACATTAAGCAGCGATCCTAAACCAAGTAATTGATAAACAGTTAGTAACTTGTTATCAGTTTACGTAGACAATGCTTGGGGTCCCTAAGTGGGCGTGCGTTAGTTCCAAGGAATGAAAAGTGATGGTCCCCACCACTCGGACCACGGCTCTTTCTGGAGTTGCAAGTGGACTCCATAACTCCGCAGATCATGGGTCTATCCGTGTAGGAGGAATATGTCAGTCTCTAACGTGGCGAAGACACTCTAGCCAGCAGGCTATCGGTTTGGGTCGTAGGAACTGGCACAGAGCGATGCCGCTGTTCCTGCGGTCAAGTAGCGACAGGAACCTCCTTAGGTGCCACACGGAAACTAGCGACCACTTCCCGGCTGCCCTAGGCTAATACCTGTACGCTAACGAAAGAAGGCTATCTGGCGGACGGCAAGGGTCTGCAAGACTCCATAGATGATGGTATCGGTTTGCCCACGGTACCGGATAAACAGGGATGTTGGGGCAGCCTGCTGTTCCGCTGGGCTACTCAGGAATGTTGACTGGTTCCTAGGAGATGCCTAGGTGTGCGTCTCTGATCACACGTCGACGCGAATCTATGAAGAAAACTTTTCCGGCTCAATTCGGACCTAAGGTTGACTGATAACAATGAGCCGGACCACATATCTTCAGCGCACACACTCACGGGTCGACCACGTCTACTCCCTATCGTGTTCATCCTGGGCAGATAAGGGCTTTTCGGACGGCGCGTCACTAGGCCCACTTCTAATGTTTCTCATTAGAGGCTTTCCGTAGCTTCGGCTAATCCGCTGTGGGTTTTAAATAACTCGGTACGGAGGGGTCTGCTTCCATTCGAAGAAGAAGAAGTGAGGTAGTGCATCGAAGAAGGCGAATACCGTTTTGAAGTGTAAGGTTGAAATATGAGAATCCCTAATCGATCATTCCTTGTCACATAGCTGACATTTAATTTGATAAATACAATTACTGCATTCGCAAGCACCAGTAACTTAATTACTAATAATGTGTTTGGGGTTGGTAAAATAGGACAGGTTTTACACGGAGTCTGTATAATTTGAGATTTTAACAGGTTTAGTTTCTCTCTCTCTCTCTCTCTCTCTCTCTCTAGCAAATGTATTATTGCACTAAAGTTGTTTTTAGGATTAAAGGAAGGCTTTGCAATATTTATCATAGAAGGAATTGTTAGTGGACGGCGAAGAGGGCATACAGTAGGAAATGGGCTGCGTCACTTCAATCTACCCCTTGTAGTAGTAATGTACTATAGCTAACTTAATACACAGCCACTAAGGTTATTGCTCAGATAGATTGCTCAGATAGAATTGTGTGCAATATAACATAAGAAGCGCTAGAGCAGCATCATAAAAAAAATATATTAAATAGGACAACACCAAAAATCAGGAAAAAATCAAATCAATAACAAAACTCACACACACACACACACACACACACACACACACACACACATGTAATACAAAAACAAAAACAGAATAACAACCTTTAAAGTGAATAGCGTTGAAAGCGTCAGAGAACAAATACATGGAGTTAATAAGTAGATAATATGATAAAATTACATTTTTTTCGTGAGAAACAAAAGCGGTCGTAAAATGTAAAAGGAATGAGCCGCCTACTTTGTCAAGATGAGTAAAGTAGGAGTCAGGTTTTAGTAAAGAAGTTTGAATTTTTTCTGTTCTTATATGAGGGCTTGGCTAAAGATGCAATCACAAGTTACTCCTCTACCACGAAAACTCAAAAAATGTCGAGTGTAAGTGGGTAATATAAAATCATAAGACGTAAAACCACATCTACGATACTTAAAAGAATCACTGATCCGCCAAATTAATGACGACAGCCAAAACAATATAGTCCAATAATTTATAAATTCCGCCCTGTGAAGCAGGTTTGGAGACCTATTACTACCAAGTATTAAAACTAAAGACATAATGCAAAATGTAAAATCTAAACAATAAGTATTTGTACGAAACAATTAAGGTGTTGTGTATAGGAAGGGCGAACTCAACATTGGGCGAAAAGTTTTTATCCCATATTTTATTTTAACAGACAGTAGTGAATGATATTAACTTTTTTGTTCAGTTCGCCCTCTCCAAACCTATAAAAACAAGACTGACAGTAGCTCTTCTATGTTCTAAGAGCGTTAGAGCTCCGCGTTTAAATGCGTTTTTCTGGAAACCAACATTTGTTGAGTTCGCCATTCGTATCAGCAACGCTATTCCGGCCGGATTGGAACTTTGTTAATAAAAGCCTATTTAATCGGTATGTAATTTTCCAAAATCGGCTGAGTGAAACTAGTTAAAAAGGATATTATTCCAAATTGAAAGACAAAACGTTTATTTTAGCATTAGAAAATCATCTCTATTAATAATTATCCTGAGGTAGGAAATCAATCACCAGCAATAAATTATAATAACTACTAGCGCTACTAGTAGTAAGTACTAAACGATTGATGATGATCAGTCTTACTAGTTTCCACACCAAAACACAACAGTTTTTTTTATGCGTGGTACTTTTCTATTTATCTAAAATTAATTAGTGTCTATTTCTAATGTCGTTGAGCAAATAGCATGTAAATTGTAGATAACCTTGTCTCATACTAATGTAGTATTCACCCAGTAGATGGCGCTCTACTCTGCCGTAGCGCAGAGTTGTATATAAAGTCGGTCTTTGAATACTAACACCAGCAGACGCACTCGTACTGAAGGCAAGACGAGCCATGTAACTAACCTATTATTGTTTATTAAAGTTCTTGTTGTTCCTGTTCCTGAAGTGCTTCCTTTCTGCAACCATATACCGATCCCAACATGGTGACCCGGAGCTGAACATTTAAATTATTCTTGAATATTGCTTGGTTCCAATCGGTTTGTTCTCACTGCTTACTTTCCCACTTCACTGATTTCTGGACTTCCCACCATGGATAATATTGCTGCCGTCAAGATCCCGATTTACAACGACGCGGATCCAACCCTTTGGTTTGGTATGTGCGAAGCTACCTTTGCCCTCGCCACGCCCAAGCCCATCACGGATCCGAATACAAAATACAACTACATTGTTGCTCATCTACCACCTGGCGCAGCTTCTACAGTGCGAGATGTCATCTTAAACCCGGATCCAACCAACCCCTTTCAGCACTTAAAGGATCATATTACTTCTCGTTGTGGCGAAACCAGAACGCAACAAATACGGAAACTTCTAACTGGAGAACAGCTCGGTGATCGTAAACTTTCCGAACTCCTCCGTGTTATGCAAAGACGTGCTGAATCGTACCAGATTGCAGATTCACTTATGCTGGAATTATTCCTCTCACAACTTCCCGTCAATGTCCAAACAATTCTAGCCTCCATGATGCCAACTACATCGCAGAAGGCCGCTGAAGTTGCTGATCGCATATTAGAAGTAACACCAGCCGAGGTAAGTGGAATTTCGATTTCATCTTCCACTGCCGAAGCAGGTCCGAACACTTTGCAACAACTCATGGAAGAAATACATGAACTACGTAAAGAAGTAAACACTATTCGCCGATCACGTAGTTTCTCCCGCAATCGTAACTCATCCCGCAGAAGCCACAGCACTTCGGCTGAAAGCTCTGTTTGTTGGTACCATGGGAAGTACAAATCCAAGGCCAACAAATGTGTGCAGCCCTGCTCGTTTACGGGAAACGAAAGCAGGCAAGAGTAGAAGCGACATACTTTTTGCCTACTCGATCAAGTCGCCTATTTGTTAGAGACAAAAAAACGAATTTAAACCTTTTGGTCGATACTGGATCAGATGTTTCGATTATCCCTGCTACCAAATCGCAGCGGAAACAACATCCAACTCAAACCTTTAGTGCTGCAAATGGCACAACAATTCATGTTTATGGTCAAAAACTATTATCTTTAGATTTTGGTTTAAGACGCAATTTTGTTTTCCCATTTTATATTTGTAATGTTACCACAGCGATTCTTGGTGCAGATTTTTTGCATTATTTCAATTTAAAACCTGATTTACGGCGTAAGCGTTTAAATGATTGTACTACTAATCTGAATTCTCACGGTCTTGTTAATAATGCTGATATTTTTTCTGTCAAAGTTGTTTCATTGGATAACGATTTTTCTAAATTATTGGTCAATTTTCCTAATATTACTAAAGTGCCATGTGCAAATCAACCTGTAAAACACAATGTCCTGCATCATATTGAAACTCATGGCCCGCCAGTGTTTGCTAAACCTAGACGTCTTGCTCCCGATCGGTTAAAAATAGCGAAAACCGAATTTCAACACATGCTTGATTTGGGTCATATGCGACCATCCAAAAGTAATTATGCGTCACCTCTACACATGGTATCTAAAAAAGGATGTGACGATTGGCGTCCTGTGGGTGATTTTCGAGCTTTAAATTCTCAAACAGTTAAAGATAAATATCCAGTTCCGAGTATATTAGATTTTACTAATGAGCTGCATGGAAAGAAAATCTTTTCGCAGATAGATTTAATCAAAGCTTTCCATCAAATTCCTGTTGCACCCCAAGACATCCATAAAACAGCTATTTGCACCCCTTTTGGACTATTTGAAAGTACAAGGATGCAGTTTGGGTTATGCAATGCTTCAAGCACTTTTCAAAGATTTATCGACGAGGTTACGCGTGGTCTGGATGGTGTCTTTGCATTTATAGATGATATTTTAATTGCCAGTAATACTAGAGCGAAGAACATGATTCATCTTCGCGCACTCTTTGAACGTCTTGATCATTATGGTCTTACGTTAAAAACATCAAAATGTACTTTCGGTGTATCATCTTTAAATTTTCTTGGCTTTAAAATTTCAGAGCAAGGATTAGAACCACTCCCAGATCGCGTAGAAGCAATTCAAAACTTTCCCAAACCAGCTACACTCACACAACTTCGTAGATTTCTAGGTCTGTACAATTTTTATAGACGTTTCATACCCAGAGCCTCTCACATTTTAGCACCCATGATACAACTTTTAGAAGGTAATCGGAACAAAAAGAAACCTACTCGAACTAGTAAATCCCCTGAAAATCCACTTGATTGGACAACTGCTGCAGATACTGCGTTTTCTGATGCAAAAAAGGCACTTGCCAAAGCAACTTTACTTAGATATCCGATTCCCAGTGCTCAACTTAGTCTTTGGACTGACGCATCGGACGTTGCAATTGGTAGTTCTCTGATGCAATCTACCGAAGGAAAGTGGGAACCTATAGCATTCATGTCCATAAAACTTAACAAATGTCAGAAAAAGTGGTCTACGTATGATCGTGAACTTCTAGCAATTTATTCATCAATAAAAAAATTTCGACATATGCTAGAAGGCAGACTTTTTCATCTATACCGATCAAAAACCGCTAATATTTGCTTTTCAACAGAAAGCAGATAAATGTTCACCACGCCAGCTAAGACATTTAGATTTCATTTCGCAGTTTTCCACTGACATTCGTCATGTTAGTGGTAAAGACAACATTGCTGCAGATGCTTTATCTCGGATCGAGATTGATGCCATTTCAAAAACTACTGCACTTGACTATAAAATGTTTGCAGAGGAACAATTGCATGATGAGGAACTTTCAAATTTACTCAACTCGGAAACATCACTAAAATTGGAAAAACACTACTTTCCACTTGAAGATATACACTTATATTGTGATAAATCCACTGAAAACCCTCGCCCATTTGTTCCGAAATCTCTGCGACTTACTGTTTTTGAAAACCTTCATTATCTCTCCCATCCAGGTATTTTAGCTACAACTAATTTAATCTCAAGCCGATTTGTGTGGCCTGGTATGAAAAAGTTCATCAAAGACAAAGTACGTGGTTGTAATAAATGTCAAAGAGCAAAAGTATTTCAGCATACCAAAGCTCCACTTAGCACATTTGCTTTACCGGACGCGCGTTTTGCGCATATTCACGTTGATTTTATCGGACCTTATCCACCTTCCGATGGCTACCGATATTGCTTAACCATCATTGATAGATTCACCCGATGGACTGAGGCCATTCCCACCACGGATATGACAGCAGAAACCACTGCTAGAGCTCTCCTCCACGGTTGGATTTGCAGATTCGGTACACCAGTCACTATTACTTCAGATCAGGGACAAAATTTTAAATCTAATCTTCTTCGTGAACTCACAAATACTTTAGGCACTGATAGAATTCTTTCTTCTGCTTATCATCCTCAATCAAATGGGATGATTGAACGCTTTCACAGGCACCTCAAAGCAGCCATAACAGCTCATGAACACACTAAGTGGACGGAAGTTTTACCCATAGTTTTATTAGGTCTACGCTCTTCTCTTAAGAAGGATATCAATGCGACCAGTTCTGAACTTGTTTATGGTACTACTTTACGTTTACCATCTGATCTTTTTACAACTGATTCCGTACCCCAATCCCTTACTCCTACTTATGTGTCCAATTTCATTTCAATGATGCGAAAACTAAATCCTATCGCATCTACAAATCATGGTAATACTAAAGTTTATGTAAACCCATCATTAAAAACATGCACCCATATATTTTTAAGAATCGACAAAGTTCGACCTCCTCTCACACCTCCTTATTCTGGACCACATCTGGTTGTTAACCGTACAGACAAAAATTTTGTCATTGAGTTAAATGGCAAGAAAAACACTGTTTCCATCGACAGAGTAAAGCCAGCTTTTTATTTTTCGGATACCATGGAATCCCCAAAGCTATCTTCCCACATTGACAAACTTAAATCGGTCACACCTAAGCCACAATATAAAACACCTGTAGTTACACGATCGGGACGGTGTGTACATTTCCCCGACAGACTTGTCATGGAGAAATAACTAATTTTTTTTTCCTCATTGTGTGTACTTCATTGAATTGTGAATAGTTACATTACTATTTAAAATTGTAAATATCTTCAATTGTATGTGTACTAATTTTCTTATTTTGTCTTGCTTATCTGTGCTGTATTATTACCTATGTTTATCGTTCCTTCGTCACTGGAGGGATACTCTGTAGTATTCACCCAGTAGATGGCGCTCTACTCTGCCGTAGCGCAGAGTTGTATATAAAGTCGGTCTTTGAATACTAACACCAGCAGACGCACTCGTACTGAAGGCAAGACGAACCATGTAACTAACCTATTATTGTTTATTAAAGTTCTTGTTGTTCCTGTTCCTGAAGTGCTTCCTTTCTGCAACCATATACCGATCCCAACACTAACACAAAAAAAACTAATATTTAGCAGTTTTGGTCAACATAGCAAAAAAGGGAACTCTTAATTCTTTTTAATTGCTTAAATTGAAGTTATATAGTAATAAAAATCACTTCTGAGTTTGGAAGAACGATCTAAGGAAACAAATCATATTAATTGTGTCGTCCCCAAACCTACTTCTCAATGAACTGCAAATATAACCAGCGGCCGTGAAGGCTCTATCAGCTTGGACAGTTGGTTTAACCGTCATTAAGTAGTCGTACATAAGAGAAATATTTTCCTTTGACTCTCTCTATTTAATATGGAGTCATTTCTTCCTTCAGTATTTTCTCAAGATCTGTTTCCCCCCCCCCTAAAGGCGGGGACTTAAGTTACTATTCTTTGGCCACTGCAAGGCCTGAAGTGATGGCCATTTTTAAAGCAGCATCCAATGGGCGGCCATCATCGCCCGTAACATAGGACAACATAATTTGTATCCATGCCTCTCAACTTAAAAGTAATATTTATGCACAATACTAACTAGCCAATATTAAAATAATGGATCTAAATCAGTATGCGTCCTACACGATTATGTTGAAGTGTGTTGTATCATGAAAGGAGAATATGGTACAAAGATTATAAATGATAAGTGGTATATTGCTGCACCAATTACAAATAGTCTTTGTAATTTTCATTTTTCCCTGAACATCTCTGTGCTAATAGAAAGACAGTATATGCAAATGTATTATTTTCAAAGGATGATTGCTATATTTTGTTTATAATGTACTGAAATATTACGGAACTACACAAAGTATGATTGCTCGTCAAAATGATGATTGAATGTGACTCACTTTCTCTCCGAAATATGAAGCTTTAATTTCCATATATTTGCTATTTGACATCAATTTGCTCCGACTTATAAAGCACTCAGCTTTGTCACCTTACATTAAAGATATCAACTTGTCACCTATTTTACTTAGCTGACCTTATAATTGGTACATCCAAATCAATAGAGTCCAAAAATAAAAATTCACTAAAAAAATTAAATGCTTTTAAAAAATTTAACACAATGTACCGTTACATTTTCAACTTAAGTGTTTCATTCCTGTCTTTGTGAAACAATAAATACACTTTTTCGCTTTGTTTTTGTAAATCTTATCGAAAACGAAATATTATAGTTTCATGATTGATTAGCTGTTCTACAGTAATAATATAAAAGTAAAACGTTTTACCTCCATCTACATGAACCACAAAAAGCACGATCAGAAAGACCAAAACTTTCATTTCGATTATTCCCATTTGCACTTCAGACGAGCACTCCTCAACCTGTCGCGTTCTCGGCTGTAGAACTACAAGTCTGTGCGCTATCTAGTTTCTTTTGCAATGAATGCAACATATTAATTCACGATAACGCTGCATAAATAAAGATATCTCCTTGTTTACTTTTTCTCGGTTCCTTCATCGTAGAAAATCAGATATCTAAATCAAGATATCAGATCAGTCATCATCACTCAAATGCTATTCGCGTAAATATTTATTTTCTTCCCGCATCAGATAGGAACATGTATCGAATGGGTATGATATGGACTGTGAGATAAAATTAAACCTTAGAGGGGAAGCTTTTAATATCTAATCAATAGAAGCAGCTTTTTGTACAACAGAAGGCACATGTATTATAACTAAAAATTACGAAACGTTTTATGGTATTTAAGAAGTCTGGTAGGTAGATATTTCTTTAATTAACGTCGTACTGGTTCAAAACACAACGTGTTGTTTTACAATATATATATATATATATATATCAGTCCAGCCACATTAATGTGACCACCTGTCAAAAGCCAGAATAACCACCTTTGGCAGAGTGGACCGCTGCGAGACGTGCAGGAAGAGAGTCAATTAGGTTTCTGAAGGTGTTCACTGGGATGTTGAGCCAGTGCCGTGGCCAGCTGCGCTACATTACGCGGTTAAGGATCCATGGCAGTTGTTGCAGGGTGTTTGCTTTCAGACGTTTCACGCCGTATACGCCAACATCCATCCGTCCGATGAAGCATAAAACGTGATTCATCGGAAAAAGCCACCTGTCGCCACTCTGTGGACGTCCAGTTGCGGTACTGGCGTGCAAATTCCAGCCTTCGTCGCCGATGAACAGCGGTCAGCATAGGTGCATTAATAATGCGTCTGCTGCGGAGGCTCGTGCGCAGCAACGTTCGCTGAGCAGTTGTTGAGGATACACTCTGCCATTGGTTCATCTGAGTGGTCAGTTGCTAAACAGTTGCACGTATATTCGCCCGAACGCATCTAGGTAGCCTTCGTTCGCCTCTGTCATCTATAGCCCGTGGTGTACCACATGTGCCACGCCTCTGATTTTGGATAGTGCCATTTTGCCATGCACGGTATACTTTTACCACGGCGGCACGCGAACAGTTCGCGAAATTAGCCGTTTCCGAAATGCTTCCACCCTTCGCCCGAAAGCCAATAATCATGCTCTTTTGGACGTCGGATAAATCGCTACGTTTCTGCATTTCGCCAACGATTGAAATGCTTTCGGATGCCTTTGGACATCCTTTATATACACTCCACTGCAATGTGCTGCCACCTGCCTTTTGTGATTGCTTATTTCACGTTGACGTCGAAAGTAGGTGGTGGTCACATTAATGTGACTGGACTGTATATATATATATACATCCTCCAAGAGAATTACGAGGCCACCACACAATTTTGAGCTTCGGTTAGATGACGAGACTACACACCTGAGCTGGCACCTCACTCTTCAAACTTCCACACCACACAAATGTGAATTTAAACAATTGAATGATAATAGTGTAAATAGAAGGAATGTAGTACAAGAAAATAAATATAAGAATATTGTGTATAATAATAAGAGATTACACTCAAAATTCAGTTTAGACAAATATAAAAATATTAATGAGATAGATAAATCTGCTTGTGCAAGTTTATAATTAAACGTTTACAAAATAACTCTGTTTTCCATTTTGCTACTTTTAATATATTTATATTTAATGAATGAGTATTTGTTGGATTATTTTTGGTTCGATTTAATGAAATTGCAAAACGTTTAAATTTTTAAAAAGCCTGAGCTTTCAGGACAGCACGTTTATTTCTACAGTTGACGACGATATGACAACTAAATAAAAACACTTACTATAAAACACATGTATGTTGGTGTTGTGTAAAATCCTGCAGGATCTAGCAGCAGCTAGATCAAATCCATGAGACCATGAACTCTAGCAAAGTCAAGCACCAGGAGTGGGCAATCAAGGACATCCGCTAAGGTGAGCCCCAAGCAATCGAGGATATGTTTGGGGGAAGCCGGTACTGACACATATTTTTCGAACGAGGCCCTCTATCTAAACCTCGAACGTGTTTCTGTTTTACCAGCGCGACAGACGATGCTGTATGACTTACTATAGGCGATGCTTAACGTAATGAAGCAGGGGACAACACATCCACTCTACCTCGAGTACAAACAGGAAATCCGTCTTCTTCTGCACGCTTTTGAACCCACACACTACCGTAGCCTTTGATTTGCAGTTAAGGGTGGTTGTGGTCACACAACACCTACCTTCCGAAATTGGACGCAGGGGACCTAAGACCGTGATGCCATACACAAAAATACACTTGAAAACATGAATAATTTACCATGAAACTGCATATATCAAAGTTTCCCGAAAATTGTCTTTAACATCACACTTATGCACTTTAAGGTACTTCTCCCCTTCAGTGCATGCATTTCTCAAGAGACGAATTAACCTTGACAGTGTCGATAGATAGGGAATTCGAATCTCAGCACTATCTTGTATTTGTAGATCGTAGATCCAAAGATCTTAAGACCATCGTTAGAGTCTGGTGTTCTGTAGCGATGAATAACAGACAAAGGATAAAGGGTTGTTGTACGAAATCATAGTTGTTTTCGTCCCTAAAGTTCATTCTTGAATTTTTCAGTCAAAGTACAAATACATAGGCTTCTTGATGAATAGCGGGCCATTTTCATTGCGTATCTGTCAGTTTTTGGCTTGCATACTGGACAGTCGTTGAATTTCATCATGATCCAACTGGCTCAAGCAAACCCCTACACTGCTATGACTCGTATTACATGGAATATAAAACTGTTTTCTCGAAGTTAGAGGTATTAAAATTGGAGAACTTTACAATTTGTTCTTCAAAACAGTTACAGAATTGTCCTTCCACTCTCCAAGTTATTTCTCCAGACATTTTCCTTTTAGTTAACCCTGTTAATGTACGTGCAATTTCTGAAATTTATGCACACAATTCCGATTGTACCTAAACTCTTTAAACTTCGAACAAGTAACATGGTATTGGGTCTATCTAATTCTGTAATTACGTTAAACTTATCAGGATCTTGTGATTGCGTTTGAGATACTACTACGTGACTTATGCACTTGACCTTACGTTGAGCACAAATTTACATTTAGCTTTTATTACCGTTCTTTTCAACTCATTTAATGTTGCACCTACAGGAATAAGGCGTTCCTCCTACGTTTTAGAAAATATGACTATCGCATCAAAATAAGCTTCTAATTAGTCATTAGCTTCTGCACCTGATCCAAATGGCATTATTTTTCACTGATATTTTGCCCATTATGTGAAGTAAAATAAATCAAATAATGGTTATCTTTATGTAAGGGAGGGTAATTGCTGATATCCTCATTGACAATCAATCGTGTATATATATGTAGGAGTGAAACTACTAACCTCCACAGTCCTCACCAACAGCGCCCTCTACCTCCTATGGGCTGCGCGAGCAGCGAGCGACAGAGAAGGAAGTCAAACATTTAAAGAGGAAGGTTATTCCTCGGATGTTCTGAAAGGACTTACTTGAATAATCAAGACGTGCTCACCGATGTTTGTGGCTTGTGCCAGACGGGCATAAAGTATATTTTTCTGTATATATTGATCTGTAACTATTCATCAGCTTCACCTCAATCATTAATTAAATCTTAAATTTACCGGAACTGTGTGTGAACTCAATTATTACAAAATGGGGGCTCGGCGGGGATGCACGGACATTCCGGTGTGAAGTAGGTGTTTTAATGATAGTTTTAAAACAAGTGAATTAAATGCTGAACTTTGTGCGTGTGCTCTGAACTGTTCTGTGGATTCTCTGAACTGTCTGAGTGATTCAGTGTGATTCTTCTGTGGATTAACCCCCTGGACAGCAATCATCATAAAAACGTGGATACAGTGAATATCACCTGGAACTCTGATCTTCCGGACAGCAATCTTGTAAGTACAATTTTTGAAAATGACTTTCTTACAAAGAGCACGAAAGATTGATCTCCTAAATCTCACCGATGAATTAGGATTAATTGTACAACCTGGTGCTAAAATCCCTGAGATTGTGGAACTTATGACTAAAGATGATAAGTACGAGGAAAGATTTGCGAAAATTCGCTTAGAAGTTATTTCTGCCGAACGGCAAGAGACAGAAAATCGAGAATTTGAATTGAGAAAATTTGAACTTGAAGCGAAAGTAAAGACTGATAGTCATGTTTCTTCAACAGTCCCGAAAACGCAAAACTTGTTAAAATTAATGCCTCATTATAATATCGGTAGCGATATTAGTGTCTATCTGTCATTGTTTGAGAGACAGATAAGTCGTATTGAAATTCTCAAGGAAGATTGGGTCACGCATTTACTCCCATTACTTCCATTAGAAATTATCAATATTGTTGCCAGAGAACCCGATCCAGATGCTAACGAATACAGTCATGTTAAAACATTGCTTCTAAAAAATTTGTTGCCCATAAAAAAGAACCGTCTGCCTCTTGGCGCGATTTTGCTTTTGAATTGGAAAATTATTTTGATGAATGGACATCCGGATTAAATGTCAAAACTTTCGAAGATTTAAAACAACTTTTGGTTTCGGACCAACTGAAACAGAAAATACCCTCTGAAGTACGTGAACACTTTATAGATGAGCTGCCAAAAATTAAAAATATCGAGGAACTAGTGAACAAATTAGATGATTATGAGACTGCGCGTCGTAATTTCAAAAAAGAAACTAACCGAAGCACGTATGAAAATATCAATAAAAAGCCATTTATCAAGGTTCATGAAAACGCAGCATCAGTCGTTCGTGCTCAACCAATTGATTACAAATCAAAAAATAAGTACAATTATGCAATAACAATCGTAAAAGTAAAATCGAAACAACTGTGATAATTCAAGATTTTAAAATAAATGCTCTATTAGATACTGGATCAGAATTGTCCATGATCAGTTATGAATGTTATATTAAAATTGGGTCTCCAAACTTATCCTTTAATAATGTATCATTAACAGGAATTGGAAGTGAAAATATTTCTCCGTTAGGATTTTTTCATACTAAGATATCTTTTGATAATTGTTCTGTTGAAAGTGATATTTATGTGCTAAAAAAACTGTGTACTGAAGCTATTATTGGAACTGATGTGCTCAACAAATTGAATATTTCCTTAAATGAGAACGGTGTAGAAATTAGGGGTATGAGAAATACATTTCATGTGAGCTATGTAGCAATAAAATCTGATCACACTTTCGTTTTATCAAACCCCAAGCCTCCCTGCATTCAAAAAAGAATATCCTCTGTGTTTAAAGTCATGACCCCCCCCCGCACGATTCCAGCTGTGAGCATGTTATGACTAATCCGAACTCTGCCCTTGAGAAAGATTTTTTGTTTTGTGTTAGCGATGCTATCCATTTGAACGAAATTGATCTATCTAACATTATGAGTAGTAAACACAGACAGGAAGTGGTATCACAAATTCAGAATTACGAGCCGCGAAAAATAAATAAAACGGATTTCAAAATGAGTATAGTTCTGAATGATGAAATTCCAGTAACGGAACGACCACGACGTTTTGGTTTTGCGGAGCAAAAAATAATAAACGATCAAGTTCAAGCTTGGCTTTCGGAAGGAATTATCCAAAACAGTAGTTCGAACTATGCCGCACCTGTTGTACTGTGTAAAAAGAAAGACGGCTCGCATCGGCTCTGTATTGACTACAGAAAACTAAATAAGAAAGTCATAAAAGATAAATACCCTCTCCCTTTAATAGAAGACGTTCTAGATAGATTGGAAACATCAAATGCTTTTACTTCACTCGATCTCAAAAATGGATTCTTCCATGTGGAAATCGAAAAGGCTAGCAGAAAATACACCGCATTTGTTACTCATAACGGACAGTATGAATTTGTTAAAGCTCCATTTGGTCTGTGTACATCTCCAAATGTATTTATGCGATTCGTTAATAATGTCTTCAGAGAACTAATTCATGACAACACGGTCGTAGTTTACTTAGACGATATTATTATTCCTTCACAGGATGAAGCAGAAGGCTTAGAAAAACTGAAACGCGTTTTAAAAGTCGCCGCGGACAATGGTCTAGAACTTAATTTCAAAAAGTGCCAATTCTTAAAAAGAAAAATAGAATTTCTCGGATATGTAATTGAAAATGGTACAATTCAACCATCACCCAGTAAAACTGTGGCTGTAAAAAATTTTTATATCCCTAAATCGGTAAAACAAGTGCAATCATTTCTAGGATTGACGGGATACTTCCGTAAATTTATTCCACAATACTCGTTAATCGCTAAGCCATTAAGCGACTTATTACGAAAAGAAAAAGTATTCACTATTGGAGTGGAACAATTAGAATCATTTAACAAACTGAAGGACATTTTGTCTCATAAACCTGTTTTAC
This sequence comes from Metellina segmentata, assembly GCA_947359465.1. Classification (NCBI taxonomy): domain Eukaryota; kingdom Metazoa; phylum Arthropoda; class Arachnida; order Araneae; family Tetragnathidae; genus Metellina; species Metellina segmentata. The sequence continues at coordinate 103,445,355 of OX375880.1, forward strand.
ATATTTTTAAACAGGGAGTACCTCTGGAATTGCATACTGATGCAAGTAGTCTCGGATTTGGATCTGTATTATTAATGAAAACCGATGATGGAAATATACACCCGATACAATACATGAGCAAAAAAACAACACCCCAACAGGAAAAATATTGCAGTTACGAGCTCGAAGCGTTGGCAGTAATTGAATCTTTAAAGAAATTTAGGAACTATTTGTTAGGTTCAAAGTTCAGGATTGTAACTGACTGCGCTGCTTTCCAGAAAACACTATCAAAGAAAGAGCTTGCTCCAAAAGTAGCTCGTTGGGCTTTGTTCCTAGAAGAATTCGATTACGAAATTGTTCATAGATCAGGAACTTCCATGAAACATGTAGACGCTCTTAGTCGTAACGCCGTTTTGGTCGTTACACGAGCACAAGACGAATTAACAACTAAAATAATATCTGCTCAAAATGAAGACGAACAGATAAAATTAATAAAAACCTTAGTTGAGAAGGGTGAAGAAAAGGGTTACTTTGTTAAAAACGACATTTTGTATAAATTTGAAAACGGAAGAGATCTCGTAGTAGTACCAGAAGCGTTACAAAACGAAATTATACGGAAAGTGCATAAAAATGGTCATTTTGCTACCGCAAAGACAGAAAAAATACTAGAGCAAGAATTTTATATCCCAAAAGTACGAAACAAAATTGAAAGTGTAATTGCTAATTGTGTAGATTGTATTCTGTATAATAGAAAGCATGGTAAGGGTGAAGGCTTTTTGAACCCTATACCCAAAGAAAGCATTCCATTAAGTACCTACCATATAGATTTCATTGGACCCCTTCCGTCTACAAATAAACGATACCAACATATCTTTACTGTCGTAGATGCCTTTACAAAATTCACTTGGTTCTACCCTGTAAAATCGCCATCCTCACAGGAAGCTGTTGATAAATTAAAATTACAGCAAACGGTATTTGGAAATCCTACCAGGATAATTACCGACAGAGGTTCTGCCTTTACTGCAAATGAGTTTGAAACTTACTGCACCGATGAAGGAATAGAACATGTTAAAATCACGACTGGAATCCCCAGAGGAAATGGACAGATTGAACGAATGCACAGGATACTAATACCTGTTTTGGCAAAGCTTTCTCACGAAGATCCGGCCAAATGGTTCAGATATGTGTCCAACGTACAACGCGTGATCAACAGTACACCATCAAGAAGTACCAAGTACACCCCATTTGAACTGATGTTGGGAACGAGAATGAAAAACAAAGAAGACGTGAGAATCAACGAAGTACTGAATGAAGAGTATTTAAATCATCTGATGCTTGAACGTGATGAGATGAGGAACGACGCTAAAAGAAACATCCTACAGCTACAAGAAGAAAATAGAAGACAGTTTAACAAGAAGAGAAAGAAACCCCATCTCTACAAGCTGAATGACTTAGTTGCCATTCAAAGGACTCAGTATGGGACCGGCTTAAAACTGAGAGCCAAGTTTTACGGCCCTTACAAAGTCACATCTGTCAAACTCAACGGCCGGTATGATGTAGAAAAGGTCGGATGCTATGACGGACCTAACCAGACATCTACCGCTGCCGACCATATGAAACCATGGTCGAATAACCTGCGCTAGTGAATGTACATAGAACAAGATACCTTTTTTCCTTTTTTTTTCTTTTGTATTTTTCAGGTTCATCTTTCTGTATACCTTTCATTTGATGTGTTGTGGAGTTGCCAGCCGAGGACGTCTGTACGCATGACGGCCGAATCTGTAGGAGTGAAACTACTAACCTCCCCAGTCCTCACCAACAGCGCCCTCTACCTCCTATGGGCTGCGCGAGCAGCGAGCGACAGAGAAGGAAGTCAAACATTTAAAGAGGAAGGTTATTCCTCGGATGTTCTGAAAGGACTTACTTGAATGAGCAAGACGTGCTCACCGATGTTTGTGGTTTGTGCCAGACGGGCATAAAGTACATTTTTCTGTATATATTCATCTGTAACTATTCATCAGCTTCACCTCAATCATTAATTAAATCTTAAATTTACCGGAACTGTGTGTGAACTCAATTATTACACACATATATATATATATATATATATATATATATATATATATAAGAAGGTTCGAATCCGGGTCCGGGCATGGATGTTTGTAAGCGTATGCCGAAAGTCCTCACGTTGGGTTGGAGTGGAAGTTTGGAGAGTGGGGTGCCAATTCAGGTGTTGCTTCGTCATCTGACCATGGTTCAAAATTACGAGTTGTTGTCCTCGATCTTTCCCTTAAGAGCCTGATCCCGGACAATAGCCCGTTGTATTGCTCTAGTACGACGTTAACAAAAATTACCATTACCTTACAAATTTGGAATGTGTTGCATTGGAAATGCACTCAAGCAGGTATGTAAATCAGCAATTCCAAAATCACAGCATAATATCAATCCACTGTCCTTTTTTTACTACACATACAATCGGATGACTGAATTTCACACCTGGTAGCTCAATCAAATCCAAATGTAGCTACTATTATGGTGTGATCTTGTTGTGTTTGTTGTCCATTTTATCTCTGAAGCCTAATAACAACGTTACAAATCTTGTACATGCCCTTTCCTTTCACCTGTGCTTGCATTCGTATAGACACTTTGCATCTATCAATTGTTTTTAACACTATATTTCCTTCTTTAGCATAATCTTAAACATCTCAACCTTACTCCTATCTATTTTTGCATAAAGGAAATAAGGAAACTGTTTAAGACACTTATTCATTTGCGATCTCTGATGGTTAGCGAGATTATTTGTTTCTTTCAGCAATTTCTCTAGATTATCCGAAATTTATTTATCTTTACTTTCCTCTGTGTTTCTCGCATATATCCGAATACTTCACCCTCATTTAAAACTACCCCAACAACTGAACAAAAAATCTTAAATTCTCTAATTTTACTTGCATCAAACGTCCTTTGTCCTGCCATTCGACATTTCTACAAGATAACTATTTTGTTTTACTCTTCCTAAAACTGTTACTGGTTCTTGCCATCGTGCATATAATTTATTAGTAAAATCAAGGGCGATTATTGAAGAGCTGAGTGGATGAACATGTTAAGGGACAATTTAGTAAACTTGAGAGATAAACAGCTTTTAAGTTACCAGGGTGTCCTTTTTTATCAGTTCACTTATTTCCTGTTTTTTTCGGCCATGTTATGAAGAAATAACGTTCAAAAAATCGCGGTCTCATTCACGTAGTCGGAGGCGATGTAGTTTGTCTGATTAGAGATGATTTTCCACATTTTGTCGCACATAATATCTTCTTCCATTCACATATCAAAGAAATAGTACTAATTTTGTGGAAGAACATGTTATGTGCATAACCGACTCGATATTATCATTCTGATATCTTTGTTCATGAAATACACACATTTAAGGATGTAAGGTAGACTAATGATTAATCCAAGTTTTATAATATTAAAGATATATTCGTTAGCACAGTTTGTGAAAGAATAGGAAAAAGGAAAAATTCTATTTAAGAAGTTTATTTTACTTTGTAAAATGTGCGAATCAATAAACAACCATAACGCAAAAATCATTGTAAAATCTATACATTAAATTGTAAAATCATTAAAAGTTAATAAATCATTAATATTTCTCTTTTTCTTTTTGAATTAAATATTCATAGAAATATCGAAACTCATTTCTAATGTAAGGAAGCTGCTTTGTAAGTTGTCAAGGGTGAAATTTGGATATGTATGTAGGGTGTATACAGGACACAAATGATACATTAATTAAAACAAATGTTACAGTATAAAAAAAACTTAATTTCAAATATTGATCGCGGTGTGAACATCTAGTTTATCTTTTTTAAAAGTAATACCATGTCTTACTAATGGATGATGGAATCTCACGGTCACCACAGTCACTTTCATCCGATCCATCCAAACAGTCTTGGAATCCATCACATTTCCAGTTCCCTTGAATACAACGCAGTGTGTCATTACAGGTTATCCAGTTATGTGGACAATGACGAGTTGGATATTCCAGATCTGAAAAAGAGGACAAAAATCATTTAGAACCTATAATTATCTCTCTCTGTATATATATATATATATATATAACAACATACAATATACAAAATAACATAACACACACAAAATAACAAAAAATAACCAAACAGCCGGGGTGCATTAACCAGAAATCGAAACTCGAAACTACCCATGCAAGCGCGCTGAAGCTGCAGACATAGCATGGTAAGCAATATAATTTCAAGAACACAAGAATTTCTAAAAAATGTAACAAAAGTCTTAAAAAATAATAAAAAATGAAGAAATGTTGGTGGATCAGGGCGTCATCAGGGAGGAGCCTGACCCAAACAACATAAAATGGTGTTTTCTACATATGAGCAGCATTAGGCTGAAAAAATTGCTCATACACTCCCCCAAACATAATACAACATAACAATACAAACATAATTTTGATAAGGGGCTGGGGATTTTCATATTATTATTTTTGGACTTGTTGCATCGGAGGTATGATGTTAGCATATAAGTTAGACTGTGTAATTGATGGCATTTGGTGGCAATTTTTAGGCTTGTTGTTGATGATATCCCAGCTGCGGCTTCGGGTTTCATTTCGTTCTATTCCTGCTATGTTTTGGTATTTTGTTCTGTTTTTGTTTTACTTGATTTTTGGTGGTGTTTGGGGGAGTGTATGAGCAATTTTTTCAGCCTAATGCTGCTCATATGTAGAAAACACCATTTTATGTTGTTTGGGTCAGGCTCCTCCCTGATGACGCCCTGATCCACCAACATTTCTTCATTTTTTATTATTTTTTAAGACTTTTGTTACATTTTTTAGAAATTCTTGTGTTCTTGAAATTATATATATATATATATATATAATAACAACATAAAATATACAAAATAACATAACACGCACAAAATAACAAAAAATAACCAAACAGCCGGGGTGCATTAACCAGAAATCGAAACTCGAAACTAATGATTTAATTGTTTTTAATAATAGCAACTTTGCTAATATTTGGAAATCCATCTATCCAGACGAACTTTCTTTAATTAAAACCAATCTGGATAACAATAATACTGATTTTCTAGACATAAAAATTTCTGTTTCATCCGGCAAAGTTGACATTAATGTATATAATAAACGCAGCGATTTTAAATTTACAGTCATTAAATTAATATTTTGGGACTCCAATATCTCTAAAAGAATATACTACAACACGATAGCTGGTCAATTGGTACGTTTCAAAAAAATTTGTAATTCTGATGCTAACTTTTTATTACAATGTAAATATCTAAAAAACACACTTCTCAATAACAAATACCCGTTTTCATTCTTTAAAAATATTTTTGAAAGATTTATTAATATCAACACCTACACAACACATGAATAATTATTTTTCGTAATTTACCCAGAGCCATGGGAATTGCTTTTCAATTTTATTTTTATTTTTTTACTTTTTATGAATATATTTTTGATAAGGGGCTGGGGATTTTCATATTATTATTTTTTTTTGGACTTGTTGCATCGGAGGTATGATGTTAGCATATAAATTAGACTGTGTAATTGATGGCATTTGGTGGCAATTTTTTAGGCTTGTTGTTGATGATATCCCATCTGCGGCTTCGGGTTTCATTTCGTTCTGTTCCTGCTCTGTTTTGGTATTTTGTTCTGTTTTTGTTTTACTTGATTTTTGGTGGTGTTTGGGGGAGTGTATGAGCAATTTTTTCAGCCTAATGCTGCTCATATGTAGAAAACACCATTTTATGTTGTTTGGGTCAGGCTCCTCCCTGATGACGCCCTGATCCACCAACATTTCTTCATTTTTTATTATTTTTTAAGACTTTTGTTACATTTTTTTAGAAATTCTTGTGTTCTTGAAATTATATATATATTATATACATAATCAGAAAATTGAACATACTTTTAGACCAAAGTGACCAAGGGTGAAGGGTCTGAAAAGTGGGGATGCGACATCGATATCTTCAAAACATTGATGTTTTATAAAAAAGCATCGATGTATTAGAACCGATGTCGCATCACTAGTTACTAAACCAGTTTTAAGAAATGGGGGAAGAATGTTAAATACACTAAATTTTAAAAACATCGATGATTTGGGGGCGATGCATTATCAACATCGATGTTTTAATTTTCAACATCGATGTTTTACTGTCGATGTTGCATCACTAGGTGCTAAACCAGAATTTTTTGAAATGGGTGAAAAAGTTTAATTACACTGAATTGTAAAAACATCTATGTTTTTGTGGCGATGTATTATCGACATCGATGTTTTAATTTTGAACATCGACGTTTCAAAACTTAGATCTTTGCTGTCGATGTCACGCCCCTAGACACAATTGCTAGATAAAATGTGTATTTAAAATAGGTATATCTTTCTATCTGCTACAGAAAGCTGCTGAACAATTACCAAATTTAATGGTAATTTTTTTAGTACCATGGCCAAGTAGAGAATACAATTTTCTCCTGGCAGGAATCAGATCTTAGCCATGATCTTCGTCATAGGTTCACATCAGGTGTTATCACGTCAGGAAGATAGATAAATGCTCATAAGATAGGCACTGGAGACCAATATAATTTATTCTATTCAGAGATTATGCTGGTGTTTTATTACATCCATGTTTCTTTAAAGATAAATTTTAGATTTTGTAATTTTTTTGCAATCGTAATGTGTGTTCAATTTGTTTGTACAGGTTTCAAAAGTTATTTATAACATATTGATGCATTTTTATGGATTATGATGCAAACTTAAACGTTTAATGGTTGCGAAAATTTATGATATCCTGTGTCCTACCATAACTTTAGTTTTCCGATTGAAATTGCTTTATTAGAGAGTGTCATAGCTAAATATCGTTCTACAGTTTGAAAAGAATTATTGATATCACAAAATAAAAGTAGTTTTTATTCAAACTTAAGTATAACAGTGGAAAGAAAACTGAAAGTTAAACTCAGTATTTTTTAAAGAATGTACCCAAAATTCACCACGTCATATTAAAAATACATTGTTCTTGACAGAGCATATCAAATTAGTTAATAATCACCATCTTCTACAAACCTCGTCAATCTTTGGTTTTTAAACTTATCGATAAAAATTAAAACAGGAATTAGACTGATCATGTTCATGCAGAATTTCATTTCTGTATCGTCTGCAACAAGAAAAATAGTGACTAATAGTTTATAAAACTTAACAGCAAGTGCCAATGCGCTGCATAAGAATACATTTATTCAGCATTTCTTATAGAAAATGAGATAGAATATGTTTTCTTTGAAAAATGCTAGTTTTAAATTTGTGGCGGAAATCATTCTAGTGGAAGACATACAATACATTATTAAAATAATTGTAAATATAAATACATGGAAAATTGTATATATTTGAATATTAAACATCGAATTGTTGCATTATGCGAGCACTGATCAACATAGAAATAGTACTTTGCTCTCAAAACTTTGACTGTCCCAAATTCGTAGATACAGAAAGATGTTGCAATGAAATGGTCAATCAAAAATTTGTAGTTCGGGAACACAAAATATTACTTACTGCAGAATAATTCGTCAGATGAATCACCACAATCGTTTTCCGAATCACAGAAGTCACTTCGCGGAATACAACTGCCACTGGAACATTGAAATTGATCAACAGGACAATGTATGGGTACTTCCATACAGTAAGCTTCGTCTGAGTAGTCACCACAATCATTTTCTCCGTCACAAATCCATGTTACAGGAATGCATTTACTTTGAAATGGACATCTGACAGCACCTGATGATTCGCATCCTTAAAAGAGATAACATAGGAACTAATGACTATAATGTAAGCTTATACCAGTTTATTTTTGGAAATACTGACATTTAGCGAACATTTATTTGCAGTATACAAGTAACAATAAACACGTGTTAGCGGGTCTGGTTAAACACATGGTCACTGGTGCATAACAATGCGAATGGTTAAATGAGGCCATATGGCGAATCGTATTTCAGTTGCTATATTTATAGAGCCTGAACATTACTCCAAATTTAACTATTTTTTACTACACAGATTAGTTGGAAGTCGACGAGTAGTGGAAAGGCCGAGTAGCAATGGGAAACGTAATGCGAAATTACACTGCTGGCCACCGTAAATGCAACACCCTGAAGGAAGCATGCAAATAATATGAAATTTACAACATGCATTAGCGGAGATGAGATATGCAAATGATTAGAATTTCAGGGCAGACGCACATCACGTGCGCCTGTGGCGCCACTTCAAAGCGCAATTTAAGGCTTGGATATTTCGACTATTTCAAGTACGGCAGTTGTTTTTTTCTTGTGGTTTTTTCAAAAAAACGATCAATTATGCCTCGTAGAAAACAGCGATCATCTTTTGATCAAGTATCCGAGTTCGAAAGAGGAAGGAAAGTGGTCTACCGAGATTGTGGATGATCTTTCAGGGAAATCGGTAGTCGTGTTGGACGAAACCAAACAACTGTAATGAGGATATGTGATCGTTCGATGTAGGAGGGTACGACGGACCGACGTGTTCGATCGCATCCACCTCAGTGCACCACTTCACGTGATGACAGGCATATTGTGCTGCTTGGTCTGCTGTACCCCAAGAACACATCAAAAGTTTCTTTGAATCAATGCCGAGGTGTGTGGCAGCGGTGATCTCCAATAATGGCGGCTACTTTGGCTACTGATTTTGGCAGGAACCACACTTCACAGAAGTCTATAAATTTAATCATTTGATACTTGGTCAACATGTTATCTACAAAATAAATTTTGTTGTGATATCTCTTGTCTTTCTTGGTGTTTCAATTTGGGTGGCCAGCAGTGTAATAGTAAGAAATAAATTACGTTGAAAGTAATGGAAAGAGTTTAAGCGCGGCAAATTTTGCATCCAAAAAAGACTTGTTAACCATGTTTGAATGGTAATCAGGTAAAACAGAGAAAAAATAATGTGTGCATTTAACTTTCCCAAAAATTGCTTCTCTACAAACTTATCAAAAAAAGAAAAAACGCAAAGTAATTACCAAATGTTATATTTCAAAGCATAATATAGATTATAAACGTAAAAAGTGATTAGAATAGTTAAACACCACAAATTTGTTACTAAATGGGAAGACTATACTAGGATCCTTTGATGAGCTTGACAAATTTCTATAAAATGTTGGACATCTTAATTTTGTGACATCACGGTTGGCAGGTGTTCTTCTTCAAACTAGCTCATTCCAAATTTCATCTCGAAGGGACTTTGTTTTCGTTCTACATACTTTTGAAAGAAGCATTGTTACAGTAGCGAAGCTACCACAAAAATCTTAAACCATAATTTTATTGTGCAGTGATAGAACTTTTTAGATTAAAAGAAATAAAGAATGAGTTTTTTAAGCGTTTATAGGACTCTTCGCCAGCAATATTTGGATAAGTTAGTTTAAACGGGCCCGAACCTTCACTGAAGATGTAACACTCCATGGATGCCCAGATGAGGTCACCACAAGATATACCGTTAAAAACTCTATGGTATCATTATGTAAGACCCGAGTGAAAGTACATCATATTTCTGGCACTGTCGGCATCTCAACTAAACGAATTCACAAGATCCTGTATGAAAAACTGCAGGTAAAATAGCTGTATGCGCAATGATTGTCGGGATTATTGTCCACTAAAATCGCAAGTGAAAGGACTGTTCCATGCAGTGGCTGGCAGTGTTTTAAAGAATATACACAGATATTTTTTGTTTCAATTGGTAACTATAAACGAAATATGGGTGCACCAATACACACCTGAGTCGAAACAAGAGCCAATACATTAAGCAGCGATCCTAAACCAAGTAATTGATAAACAGTTAGTAACTTGTTATCAGTTTACGTAGACAATGCTTGGGGTCCCTAAGTGGGCGTGCGTTAGTTCCGAGGAATGAAAAGTGATGGTCCCCACCACTCGGACCACGGCTCTTTCTGGAGTTGCAAGTGGACTCCATAACTCCGCAGATCATGGGTCTATCCGTGTAGGAGGAATATGTCAGTCTCTAACGTGGCGAAGACACTCTAGCCAGCAGGCTATCGGTTTGGGTCGTAGGAACTGGCACAGGGCGATGCCGCTGTTCCTGCGGTCAAGTAGCGACAGGAACCTCCTTAGGTGCCACACGGAAACTAGCGACCACTCCCCGGCTGCCCTAGGCTAATACCTGCACGCTAACGAAAGAAGGCTATCTGGCGGACGGCAAGGGTCTGCAAGACTCCATAGATGATGGTATCGGTTTGCCCACGGTACCGGATAAACAGGGATGTTGGGGCAGCCTGCTGTTCCGCTGGGCTACTCAGGAATATTGACTGGTTCCTAGGAGATGCCTAGGTGTGCGTCTCTGATCACACGTCGACGCGAATCTATGAAGAAAACTTTTCCGGCTCGATTCGGACCTAAGGTTGACTGATAACAATGAGCCGGACCACATATCTTCAGCGCACACACTCACGGGTCGACCACGTCCACTCCCTATCGTGTTCATCCTGGGCAGATAAGGGCTTTTCGGACGGCGCGTCACTAGGCCCACTTCTAATGTTTCTCATTAGAGCCTTTCCCTAGCTTCGGCTAATCCGCTGTGGGTTTTAAATAACTCGGTACGGAGGGGTCTGCTTCCATTCGAAGAAGAAGAAGTGTGGTAGTGCATCGAAGAAGGCGAATACCGTTTTGAAGTGTAAGGTTGAAAGGTGAGAATCCCTAATCGATCATTCCTTGTCACATAGCTGACTTTTAATTTGATAAATACAATTAATGCATTCGCAAGCACCAGTTATTTAATTACTAATAATGTGTTTGGGGTTGGTAAAATAGGACAGTTTTACACGAAGTCTGTATAATTTGAGATTTTAACAGGTTTAGTTTCTCTCTCTAGCAAATGTATTATTGCACTAAAAATGTTTTTAGGATTAAAGGAAGGCTTTGCAATATTTCTCATAGAAGGAATTGTTAGTGGACGGCATACAGTAGGAAATGGGCTGCGTCACTTCAAACTACCCCTTGTAGTAGTAATGTACTATAGCTAACTTAATACACAGCCACTAAGGTTATTGCTCAGATAGAATTGTGTGCAATATAACATAAGTTACGCTAGAGCTGCATCATAAAAAAGTATATTAAATAGGACAACACCAAAAATCAGAGAAAACCAAATCAATAACAAAACACACACACACACACACACACACACATGTAATACAAAAACAAAAACAGAATAACAACCTTTAAAGTGAATAGCGTTGAAAGCGGTAGAGAACAAATACAGGGAGTTAATAAGTAGAAAATATCATAAAATTACATTTTTTTCGTGAGAAACAAAAGCGGTCGTAAAATGTAAAAGGAATGAACCGCCTACTTTGTCAAGGTGAGTAAAGCAGGTGTCAGGTTTCAGTAAAGAAGCTTTGAGTTTTTTCTGTTCTTTTATGAGGGCTTGGCTAAAGATGCAAACACAAGTTACTCCTCTACCACGAAAACTCAAAAAATGTCGAGTGTAAGTGGGTAATATAAAATCATAAGACGTAAAACAACATCTACGATACTTAAAAGAATCATTGAACAGCCAAAGGAATGACGACAGCCAAAACAATATAGTCTAATAATTTAGAAATTCCGCCCTGTGAAGCAGTTTTGGAGACCTATTACTACCAAGTATTAAACCTAAAGACATAATGTAAATTATGGAATCTAAACAATAAGTATTTGTACGAAACAATTAAGGTGTTGCGTATACGAAGGGCGAACTCAACATTGGGCGAAAAAATTGTATCCCATATTTTAATTTAACAGACAGTAGTGAATTATATTACTTTTTTTTCTGTTCGCCCTCTCCAACCCTATAAAAATAGGACTGACAGTAGGTCTTCTATGTTTTAAGAGCGTTATAGCTCCGCGTTTAAATGCGTTTTTCTGGAAACCAACATTTGTTGATTTCGCCCTTCGTATCAGCAACGCCTCAGTTGAAAATCACAAAATATTTAGTTAGGGATTGCAATCCGGCACGATTTTCAATTCGGCCGGATTGACGCTATTTCGGCTGGATCCGGCCGGATTGGTACTTTGTTAATAAAAGTCTATCTAATTGGAATGTAATTTTCCAAAATCGGCTGAGTGAAACTAGTTAAAAAGGATATTATTCCAAATTGAAAGACAAAACGTTTATTTTAGCATTGAAAATCAACTTTATTAATAATTATCCGTATTTAGGAAATCAATCACCAGCAATAAATTATAATAACTACTAGCGCTACTAGTAGTAAGTACTAAACGATTGATGATGATCAGTCTTACTAGTTTCCACACCAAAACACAACAGTTTTTTTTATACGTGGTACTTTTCTATTTATCTAAAATTAATTAGTGTCTATTTCTGATGGCGTTGAGCAAATAGCATGTAAATTGTAGATAACCTTGTCTCATACTAACACAAAAAAACTAATATTTAGCAGTTTTGGTCAACATAGCAAAAAAGGGAACTCTTAATTCTTTTTAATTGCTTAAATTGAAGTTATATAGTAATAAAAATCACTTCTGAGTTTGGAAGAACGATCTAAGGAAACAAATCATATTAATTGTGTCGTCCCCAAACCTACTTCTCAATGAACTGCAAATATAACCAGCGGCCGAGAAGGCTCTATCAGCTTGGACAGTTGGTTTAACCGTCATTAAGTAGTCGTACATAAGAGACAAATATTTTCCTTTGACTCTCTCTATTTAATATGGAGTCATTTCTTCCTTCAGTATTTTCTCAAGATCTGTTTCCCCCCCCCTAAAGGCGGGGACTTAAGTTACTATTCTTTGGCCACTTCAAGGCCTGAAGTGATGGCCATTTTTAAAGCAGCATCCAATGGGCGGCCATCATCGCCCGTAACATAGGACAACACAATTTGTATCCATGCCTCTCAACTTAAAAGTAATATTTATGCACAATACTAACTAGCCAATATTAAAATAATGCATCTAAATCAGTATGCGTCCTACACGGTTATGTTGAAGTGTGTTGTATCATGAAAGGAGAATATGGTACAAAGATTATAAATGATAAGTGGTATATTGCTGCACCAATTACAAATAGTCTTTGTAATTTTCATTTTTCCCTGAACATCTCTGTGCTAATAGAAAGACAGTATATGCAAATGTATTATTTTCAAAGGATGATTGCTATATTTTGTTTATAATGTACTGAAATATTACGGAACTACACAAAGTATGATTGCTCGTCAAAATGATGATTGAATGTGACTCACTTTCTCTCCGAAATATGAAGCTTTAATTTCCATATATTTGCTATTTGACATCAATTTGCTCCGACTTATAAAGCACTCAGCTTTGTCACCTTACATTAAAGATATCAACTTGTCACCTATTTTACTTAGCTGACCTTATAATTGGTACATCCAAATCAAAATAGAGTCCAAAAATAAAAATTCACTAAAAAAATTGAATGCTTTTAAAAATTTTAACACAATGTACAGTTACATTTTCAACTTAAGTGTTTCATTCCTGTTTTTGTGAAACAATAAATACACTTTTTCGCTTTGTTTTTGTAAATCTTATCGAAAACGAAATATTATAGTTTCATGATTGATTAGCTGTTCTACAGTAATAATATAAAAGTAAAACGTTTTACCTCCATCTACATGAACCACAAAAAGCACGATCAGAAAGACCAAAACTTTCATTTCGATTATTCCCATTTGCACTTCAGACGAGCACTCCTCAATCTGTCGCGTTCTCGGCTGTAGAACTACAAGTCTGTGCGCTATCTAGTTTCTTTTGCAATGAATGCAACATATTAATTCACGATAACGCTGCATAAATAAAGATATCTCCTTGTTTACTTTTTCTCGGTTCCTTCATCGGAGAAAATCAGATATCTAAATCACGATATCAGATCAGTCATCATCACTCAAATGCTATTCGCGTAAATATTTATTTTCTTCCCGCATCAGATAGGAACATGTATCTAATGGGTATGATATGGACTGTGAGATAAAATTAAACCTTAGAGGGGAAGCTTTTAATATCTAATCAATAGAAGCAGCTTTTTGTACAACAGAAGGCACATGTATTATAACTAAAAATTACGAAACGTTTTATGGTATTTAAGAAGTCTGGGTAGGTAGATATTTTTTTAATTAACGTCGTACTGGTTCAAAACACAACGTGTTGTTTTACAATATATATATATATATATATATATTGTAAGGAACTGAATCTAACAGGGTAGCGCATCAATCACTAGATTTCTTACAGATAGTTTTCTTTATTCTAGATTAATAAAGTTATGTACAAATTGTTTAGAGTTCAGGGACAGGATTCGGATGGAGTACGACGGACGTTCGGAACAGGATGTTCCCGAATTTGAACCAGTTTGGAACCGAATGTTCCTGAATTACGCGGCAGTTTTGGAACAGGATGTTCCCAAAGTTCTATCAGTTTGGAACTGGGTGTTCCTGAATCCTCTCAATAGGATAGATATCCTCACGAAAATGTTGGAGTGAGCGCTCGCTCTTTTCAGGACTCCACAAGTACGCAAAAAACCAGGAACCGCTGTTCCGTCTCTGGTCAACCGTCAGTCCAACGTCCAAAAGTCAAATCGTCTTTTTTCTCTTCCAAGTTCAAGTTCTCGGGTCGGCGCCTCGTCCGAATTGGCTGAGAGCCTTCGTGACGTATAGCAGTACGGTCATTCGCTGGACAGTCGGCGACGCTCCCTCTGTACCCCTTCCGCAAGGGGGGAACAGGTCTCCGTTTGCAAGCTTACGTAGGCGCCAGTTAGGCCTAAGTCCAGATAGCCAGGTGTCATGTAAATGTTTAATTGGAAGAATCAATTGATTCTTCACAATCCCTTCCCCCTTAGGGAGATTTTGACGTAATGGCAAAATCTGCAAGGCAATTGTTAGACCTGGTTCACCTGACAACAACATTAGAGGCACAAAATTATTTAAAAGAAAAACTTTAGAACACTAATTCTTGTGTACAATTCCAACACCTTACTACATGCTACTTAAATATAATATACTACACTTTACTAAATGAAAGTACACA
The DNA here is from genome assembly GCA_947359465.1 of Metellina segmentata. NCBI lineage: Eukaryota > Metazoa > Arthropoda > Arachnida > Araneae > Tetragnathidae > Metellina > Metellina segmentata. The sequence continues at coordinate 103,460,407 of OX375880.1, forward strand.
AATACAAAAATAATAAATCAAAATCAAATATTCAAATACAATGCTTTCTTAATTATCAGGTAGCATTCTGCTCAGACAGTCTGCATGGCCAATGTCTTTTCCAGCCCTGTGAATGATTTTGTAATTAAAGGGCTGCAATGCTAACGCCCATCTCATGAGCCTTGGGTTACGTCCAGCATTCGTTTTAAGAAATACAAGGGGATTATGATCTGTTTCGATTGTGAAATTCTGACCATCCAGGTAATGGCGTAGTTTTTTTATGGCATAGATAATGCCAGAACATTCTTTTTCTGTAGTTCCAAATTTACACTCAGCTCCGGTAAACTTCCGACTTAGATATAAAATGGGATGGTCGGTATTATCCGAACCTTTTTGAGCCATGATTATCCCTATTCCCTTATCAGATGCGTCTGTTTGCAAAATAAATTCTTTCGAGAAGTCAGGGGCGTATAACACAGGCTTCTCTGTGAGACGTTTCTTCAACTCATTAAAAGCCGCATCACACTCCGCTGACCAATCCACATCTTCCTTCTTAATTTTCCCTTTTAACGCGCGGGTCAAGGGTTCGGCAATAATTGCATAATTTTTTATATATTTGGCATAATAGCCACTCAATCCCAAGAATTGTCTGATTTGGGTTTTGTTTTTAGGTGTTTGAAAGTCAACCACCGCTTTGATTTTTGCTTCAGTCGGTGTCCTTTTCCCACCTCCTACCATATGCCCTAGGAACTTCACGCAATCCTGCGCAAATCTACATTTAGCGGGTTTAATCGTAAGACGGGCTGATGCGATTTTTAGCAGCACAAGATTGAGATGCTTAAAGTGGTCTTCCCACGTTTCGGAGAATATCGCTACATCATCAAGGTAAGGAACGCAAAATTCTTCGTAACCTTGTAGTAGTTGTGCCATAAATTTCGAAAAACAAAAAGGGGCATTTACCAGACCAAAAGGAAGAACTAGGGGCCTGTATGTTCCGAAAGTGGTTACAAACGCAGCTATCCTTTGCGCTCTAGGACTCAAAGGAATCTGCCAGTATCCTTTGGTCAGATCGATCACTGTGATGTATTTGGCTGCGGAGACCTTCTCAATTCTATCGTCCATGTTGGGCAATGGATAGTATTCCATTCTAATGATCGAATTTAACCGTCTATAATCTACACACGGACGGGGGTCGCGTCCAGGGCTTTCGACCAGTATCATTGGAGAGGTATAATCGGACTCTCCGATTTCAATGATGTTTAGGTCCAACATGCGCTTAATTTCGGTTTTTAATATCTCGTTCTGTCTGGGGGAGGTTCTATAGGGTTTAGATCTTACAGGTTGATCACTGATTAAGTTAATGTCATGTTCTATCAGGTGTGTCCGGCCCGGATCATTTGAGAACAATTTCCGGTGCGATACCAATAAGGTCTCTAATTCCCCGAGCTGTTCGGGCGTACACCGTTCTTCAAGGCGACTATCTTTCACGATTTCACTAAAATCAAAAATATTAGGACTCGCGTTAGGGTACGGAATCTCTAAATCTGAGTCAATCGTTTCCCTTGAGACTGTCTCGCTCATTACTATATTTACGCTCTCAACGCGTTGATGGTAAGGTTTCAGTAAATTAATGTGATACACCTGTACCTTCTCTAATCTCCCAGGCATTTTAACAACGTAATTTGTTTCTGATAGCTTCCTCTCTATCGTTCCTGGACCGATCCAGCGAACGGCTAACTTATTAGGAGGGCAAGCGGATAACACTAATACCCTATCACCTATTTTGAATTCACGTTTGACAGATCCTCTGTCATAATACGTCTTTCGTTTTTCCTTCGAATCTTTTTCTACCTCAGAGGCCAAAAGTTGACACCTCCTTAATCGGTTAATAAGACTGAACACATGTTCAGTTACAATATTTTCGTCTGGTGGAATTTTACTCCATCTTTCATAAATGAGCGTCTCTGGTACTCGTAAATTTTTGCCGTAGATTAATTCGGCTGGGCTGAAACCCGTTGATACATGCGTTACATTTCTGAGGGCAAGCAGTGCTGAAGGCAAGCATCTCTCCCAATCCTCCCCAGATTCTACACACATTACTTTTAAAAGACGTTTGATGGTTCTATGAAACCGTTCCACTGGGTTCGTCTGAGGGTGATAGATTGAACTATGCCTAACTTTGATGCCAAACTTTTCAAAGAAGGTAGTTGTGAGGTTGCTAGTAAAATAAGACCCATTGTCACAGCTCACATGCTTTGGATATCCTATTCCACTAAATATGGTTAGCAACGCATCAGTCACATTTTCCGAATTTACAGTTTCTAAGGGAATTGCCTCCGGGTATTTGGACGCTAGACAGATAGCCGTCAAAAGGTACCTATTTCCCTTCGTAGATTCGGGTAAAGGCCCAACAGTGTCAATATTTATATCAGCGAATACTTCGGTGATTACTGGCACGATTTTGAGAGGCGCTTTTTTCTGTTCGGATGGCTTTCCTACTCTTTGACAACTATCACAAGTTTTGACAAATTCGTCACTCTCCTTAACGCAACCTGGCCAAAAGTAATACCTAAAAAGCTTGTCTTTTGTTTTTGTAACTCCTAAATGTGAACCAACACCATCATGACAAAGACTCAAAATTCGACTTCTATACTCAGTGGGGATCACTAATTGATTTCGTTCTTCGCCCCTGTGATCTTTAGAGATCCGGAAGAGTATATCATTATCTATTTTGAATTCGGATGTCTTATTCTGCCTTACCTTCTCCCAAATTGGTTTAAGCTCAGGGCAGCTTTCTTGTTCTCTCGCGAACGTTTTAGCATCAACATCGAGTAACGTTAACTCGGATTTTTTATCTACGGGAGGTAAAATTATTTCTACCTCTTCCGCATACTCTACCACATCTAAATCCGGTACAACGGTTTGGCAGACTATTTCGTCTTGCTTTCCCGTTTCCGATTTTCCCTTAGAGTCATCGAGACTCCCGTTAACTTTTGATTTACTGTGACTTCGCGTCACTACTGCGTTAATAATCGCGGGATTCTTTTTCTGCAGCTCGATCAATTCCTGGGTGAAATTTCCTAATAGGTAATGGTCCATTTCGACTGATTTCCCTACTATCGCAGCTTTTGTTTCGACCCTACCAAACTCGGAACTCTCAATTTCGATATGAGCCAGTGGCAAACACCTGAACGAATTCTCCAAGGGTTGTTTTACCCAGACTTGCTCCCCGGTAAAATCTTCGGACTGCACTAAATGTATAGGACACAAGTCTATGCAGCTGCCACTATCCCTTAATACTTCTACTTCTATCTGATTTATTTTAGCCCTACTCAGGTAAGGGTTAAACGACGGAGAAAATTTCGAGTCCGAAGTGATATTGTTTACAATTTCTGCACTTCTTCTGGGTTCAGTACATTGGGGACGAATGTGACCTGGTTTCAAACAATTGTAACAAGTGGGGACCTTTCTCCTTTCGAATTCTTTCGTCCTCCAATCCGTATTTACATTATTTGTTTTCCGCCAGTCCTTAGCCCCATTCCTATCATCTGCTGGTTTCTGTGCGATTTCCGGTTTTCCGGTTGGTTTTTGTCTATCACCAAATTTCTTTTCGGGAGGTCTGGAAAGAGGTGGTTTTTTTATAAGCCTACGGGTGGCTTCATACGCATCTAATTTCTCCGCTAATTGACTTGGGTCGATTAATTTTCCCCATTGATCAATAAAATGGTCTTTCATATCGGCGGGAACGCGTCTTTTAATCTGATCTGCTATCATTAGATCTTTTAACGTCTCAAAATCCTCCACTTTTATCCCGTCAATCCATCCCTCCAAATAACTCCTTAATTCGAAAATCAAATCCTTCCATAACGCCCCATTTTGACGTTGATATGTTTGGAATTTGATTCTAAAGGCCTCTGGATCTAGTTTGAATCTATTTAGAAGCATAGATTTCATATACCTATAATCATTACTTTGTTCTTCAGGTTCCCTAACCATAAGTTGAATTATTTCTCCGGGCATTAAACTATACAATTGATGAACCCACTCATCTTCCTCTAAATTAATTTTCTTAGCCTGTCGCTCGAAAAGGGTTAAAAATATTGCTATATCTACTTTGTCTGGTTCGTATTGCTGCATCACGGATTTTATATTTTTATTTGATTTTCTGCTTTCGGAATTAGACGATGCTACACTATTTGTTTCCGCAGACTGCAAAATTCGCAGTCTTTGCAACTCGAATTCTTTTTCCAATCTCCTTTCTTCCGCTAACCTATCCTGGGTGTCTTTTTCCATGACCAACCTTTTTTCCTCGGTTAACCGTCTTTCCTTATCCTCAGCGTCCTCTAACATCCTATCCTCTATTAAACTTTGCAAAACCTCTTTAACGGCTGTTTCTTCAAAATTTTCGTTCTCTCGAATTTTCTTTATCAGATCGAAAATCCTATCATCATTATCGACCTCAATCCCTAATTCATATGCGAGATTTTTAAGATCTATTTTTCTGTGCTTGTTCAGAAACGCCATTTTAACCAGTAAGTTTTAGAATTCCTTAGAACGCTTAAACCACGGATTACAATACCTAACTTTTCCCTACAGGAATCAACAAACGGCTAACTTCTTTGACCTCTGGGACACAAGGTCGCACAAAACTGGTTCGCCTGCGTGGTTTTTCTCGGGGAAGGGGAAAAGTTATTTTTTTTTCTTTCACCACTAACCCTGAATACTTTCAACAGCTAAATGGTATATTCCCTAACCGATTTAACAACTTTTTTCTACAGTACAACACAATTATACACATTCATGATCCACTTCACTTATCTTAGGCTTAGTAATTAAACACAATGCATACAGTTCTACCAAGATTTAAATTGTTACTTTAACACATGCAATACACAAAAATACTCTTTTCTATATCCTCTAAGAACACAGTATATTCAATTCATCAATTTAATATAATTTTTCATTCCCACACAGCACTGAAATTGATTCTAGTACGTAATTTTTTTGAACTCAGGAATTTAACACAATACTTAAATTTTCTATTACTAGTAAAATATTATACACATCATTCCTTTATATATATTCTACTTCACTTATTATTTCACCACTTGGTATTTTTTCATTTAATATTTACTTTGCATAACAATTTAAATTAGCCTCTAATGAAGAATCAGGCTTACCTTGTCTGTTGCAAGTCTCTTTTACCATCAACTGCTTCCACAGGCTTCCGTTCACTTGGGAATAGTTGTCTCTCACTTTAATTCGGGACGGGGTGTCACTTTCTCGTTTGATTTCCGGACGGGGCGTCCACTTTCTTGTTCGATTTCTGGACGGGGCGTCCACTTTCTTATTCGATTTCCGGACGGGGCGTCCACCTTCAGCTCGGTCCTTCTGGTCCGCTAGTTCAATTTCTGGACGGGGCGTCCACCTTCAGCTCGGTCCTTCTGGTCCGCTAGTTCAATCTCTGGACGGGGTGTCCAACGTCAGCTCAGTCCGGCAGGTCCGCTAGTTCAATCTCTGGACGGGGTGTCCAGCGTCAGCTCAGTCCTACTGGTCCTGATCCGCTTGTTCAATCTTTGGACGGGGTGTCCACTTCAGTGTCGATCCTCGATGGTTCACACTAAGTCTATTAATTTTTGGGTCGCTAGAATTTTTAACTTATTCTGGCAATCCAACACCGGCTGCCACCATTTTTTTATTATACTTTATCTGTAAGGAACTGAATCTAACAGGGTAGCGCATCAATCACTAGATTTCTTACAGATAGTTTTCTTTATTCTAGATTAATAAAGTTATGTACAAATTGTTTAGAGTTCAGGGACAGGATTCGGATGGAGTACGACGGACGTTCGGAACAGGATGTTCCCGAATTTGAACCAGTTTGGAACCGAATGTTCCTGAATTACGCGGCAGTTTTGGAACAGGATGTTCCCAAAGTTCTATCAGTTTGGAACTGGGTGTTCCTGAATCCTCTCAATAGGATAGATATCCTCACGAAAATGTTGGAGTGAGCGCTCGCTCTTTTCAGGACTCCACAAGTACGCAAAAAACCAGGAACCGCTGTTCCGTCTCTGGTCAACCGTCAGTCCAACGTCCAAAAGTCAAATCGTCTTTTTTCTCTTCCAAGTTCAAGTTCTCGGGTCGGCGCCTCGTCCGAATTGGCTGAGAGCCTTCGTGACGTATAGCAGTACGGTCATTCGCTGGACAGTCGGCGACGCTCCCTCTGTACCCCTTCCGCAAGGGGGGAACAGGTCTCCGTTTGCAAGCTTACGTAGGCGCCAGTTAGGCCTAAGTCCAGATAGCCAGGTGTCATGTAAATGTTTAATTGGAAGAATCAATTGATTCTTCACAATATACAGTCCAGCCACATTAATGTGACCACCTGTCAAAAGCCAGAATAACCACCTTTGGCAGAGTGGACCGCTGCGAGACGTGCAGGAAGAGAGTCAATTAGGTTTCTAAAGGTGTTCACTGGGATGTTGAGCCAGTGCCGTGGCCAGCTGCGCTACATTACGCGGTTAAGGATCCATGGCAGTTGTTGCAGGGTGTTTGCTTTCAGACGTTTCACGCCGTATACGCCAACATCCATCCGTCCGATGAAGCATAAAACGTGATTCATCGGAAAAAGCCACCTGTCGCCACTCTGTGGACGTCCGGTTGCGGTACTGGCGTGCAAATTCCAGCCTTCGTCGCCGATGAACAGCGGTCAGCATAGGTGCATTAATAATGCGTCTGCTGCGGAGGCCCGTGCGCAGCAACGTTCGCTGAGCCGTTGTTGAGGATACACTCTGCCATTGGTTCATCTGAGTGGTCAGTTGCTAAACAGTTGCACGTATATTCGCCCGAACGCATCTAGGTAGCCTTCGTTCGCCTCTGTCATCTATAGCCCGTGGTGTACCACATGTGCCACGCCGCTGATTTTGGATAGTGCCATTTTGCCATGCACGGTATACTTTTACCACGGCGGCACGCGAACAGTTCGCGAAATTAGCCGTTTCCGAAATGCTTCCACCCTTCGCCAGAAAGCCAATAATCATGCTCTTTTGGACGTCGGATAAATCGCTACGTTTCTGCATTACGCCAACGATTGAAATGCTTTCGGATGCCTTTGGACATCCTTTATATACACTCCACTGCAATGTGCTGCCACCTGCCTTTTGTGATTGGTTATTTCACGTTGACGTCGAAAGTAGGTGGTGGTCACATTAATGTGACTGGACTGTATATATATATATATATATATATATATATATATATATATATATACATCCTCCAAGAGAAATACGAGGCCACCACACAATTTTGAGCTTCGGTTAGATGACGAGACTACACACCTGAGCTGGCACCTCACTCTTCAAACTTCCACACCACACAAATGTGAATTTAAACAATTGAATGATAATAGTGTAAATATAAGGAATGTAGTACAAGAAAATAAATATAAGAATATTGTGTATAATAATAAGAGATTACACTCAAAATTCAGTTTAGACAAATATAAAAATATTAATGAGATAGATAAATCTGCTTGTGCAAGTTTATAATTAAACGTTTACAAAATAACTCTGTTTTCCATTTTGCTACTTTTAATATATTTATATTTAATGAATGAGTATTTGTTGGATTATTTTTGGTTCGATTTAATGAAATTGCAAAACGTTTAAATTTTTAAAAAGCCTGAGCTTTCAGGACAGCACGTTTATTTCTACAGTTGACGACGATATGACAACTAAATAAAAACACTTACTATAAAACACATGTATGTTGGTGTTGTGTAAAATCCTGCAGGATCTAGCAGCAGCTAGATCAAATCCATGAGACCATGAACTCTAGCAAAGTCAAGCACCAGGAGTGGGCAATCAAGGACATCCGCTAAGGTGAGCCCCAAGCAATCGAGGATATGTTTGGGGGAAGCCGGTACTGACACATATTTTTCGAACGAGGCCCTCTATCTAAACCTCGAACGTGTCTCTGTTTTACCAGCGCGACAGACGATGCTGTATGACTTACTATAGGCGATGCTTAACGTAATGAAGCAGGGGACAACACATCCACTCTACCTCGAGTACAAACAGGAAATCCGTCTTCTTCTGCACGCTTTTGAACCCACACACTACCGTAGCCTTTGATTTGCAGTTAAGGGTGGTTGTGGTCACACAACACCTACCTTCCGAAATTTTACGCAGGGGACCTAAGACCGTGATGCCATACACAAAAATACACTTGAAAACATGAATAATTTACCATGAAACTGCATATATCAAAGTTTCCCGAAAATTGTCTTTAACATCACACTTATGCACTTTAAGGTACTTCTCCCCTTCAGTGCATGCATTTCTCAAGAGACGAATTAACCTTGACAGTGTCGATAGATAGGGAATTCGAATCTCAGCACTATCTTGTATTTGTAGATCGTAGATCCAAAGATCTTAAGACCATCGTTAGAGTCTGGTGTTCTGTAGCGATGTATAACAGACAAAGGATAAAGGGTTGTTGTACGAAATCATAGTTGTTTTCGTCCCTAAAGTTCATTCTTGAATTTTTCAGTCCAAGTACAAATACATAGGCTTCTTGATGAATAGCGGGCCATTTTCATTGCGTATCTGTCAGTTTTTGGCTTGCATACTGGACAGTCGTTGAATTTCATCATGATCCAACTGGCTCAAGCAAACCCCTACACTGCTATGACTCGTATTACATGGAATATAAAACTGTTTTCTCGAAGTTAGAGGTATTAAAATTGGAGAACTTTACAATTTGTTCTTCAAAACAGTTACAAAATTGTCCTTCCACTCTCCAAGTTATTTCTCCAGACATTTTCCTTTTAGTTAACCCTGTTAATGTACGTGCAATTTCTGAAATTTATGCAGACAATTCCGATTGTACCTAAACTCTTTAAACTTCGAACAAGTAACATGGTATTGGGTCTATCTAATTCTGTAATTACGCTAAACTTATCAGGATCTTGTGATTGCGTTTGAGATACTACTACGTGACTTATGCACTTGACCTTACGTTGAGCACAAATTTACATTTAGCTTTTATTACCGTTCTTTTCAACTCATTTAATGTTGCACCTTCAGGAATAAGGTGTTCCTCCTACGTTTTAGAAAATATGACTTTCGCATCAAAATAAGCTTCTAATTAGTCATTACGTATAGCTAACATTCTATGCATAGTTCTTTAGAAACTAGCTTCTGCACCTGATCCAAATGGCATTATTTTTCACTGATATTGCCCATTATGTGAAGTAAAATAAATCAAATAATGGTTATCTTTATGTAAGGGAGGGTAAATGCTGATATCCTCATTGACAATTAATCGTGTGTGTATATATATATATATATATATATATATGTCATTTTGCACTAGTCCATTTTATCTCTGAAGCCTAATCACAACGTTACACAAATTTTGTATATGGCCTTTCCTTTCACCTGTGCTTGCATTAGTATAGACACTTTGCATCTATGAATCGTTTTTAACAGTATCTTTCCTTCTTTAGCATAATCTTAAACATCTCAACCTTACTCCTATCTATTTTTGCAGAAAGGAAATAAGGAAACTGTTTAAGACACTTACTCATTTACGATCTCTGATGGTTAGCGAGATTATTTGTTTCTTTACTTCTTTCTTACTATCTTTCCTTCTTTAGCATAATCTTAAACATCTCAACTTTACTCCTATCTATTTTTGCATAAAGGAAATAAGAAAACTGGTTAAGACACTTACTCATTTGCGATCTCTGATGATTAGCGAAATTATTTGTTTCTTTCAGCAATTTCTCTAGATTATCCGAAATTTATTTTCTTTGCTTTCCTCGGTGTTTCTCGTATATGTCGGAATTCTTCACCCTCATTTAAAACTTCCCCAACAACTGAACACAAAATCTTAAATTCTCTCATTTTACTTGCATGAAACGTCCTTTGTTCTGCCATTCGGCATTTATACAAGATAACTATTTTGTTTTACTCTTCCTAAAACTGTTACTGGTTCTCGCCATCGTGCATATAATTTATTAATAAAATAAAGGGCGATAATTATTACTTGATCCCCCTCTTCTAATTGTTCATATTTAATTTTCCAATAAAAGTAATTATCAAATTTCTTTTAATTTTGGATCTTATCTCTATTTTTTCGGCACTATCTTCTAGTCTCTCCTTTAATTCTCCTAAATATTCAGTCACACTTGTGGTCATATATTCAGTCACACTTGTGGTCATATATTCAGTCACACTTGTGGTTCCTATTGGTTGTGAAATTTAATTTGTACGATCGTACAATATTAAAGATTCAAAACTCCTGTGGGTTTTACACAAACATAATTTCAAACGGTGAATAACCGATTTTACTGCTAGAATTTTTATTATACACCCAAAGGCAAAATGAAATGCTATCATCCCAATATTTTGCATCGTTTTTAATGTTAAAACGAAGCATATTATTCAAAGTTTGATTAAATCTCTCAATTAAACCATTACCTTGTGAATATTCTGATGTATTAAATCGTGGGACTACAACTACTATTTCCCCTAATTTTACAGTTAAATCGCTAGTGAAATTCGTCCCTTGATCAGATGCTATAATCTCAGAAATGCCATATCTTTGAAAAATATCTGGCATCACATCAAAGTAGTTTTAGCAGATAAGGATGTTATAATTATATCTTCTGCCAAACGAGAATTTTGACTCTAGTATAAATAAACATACTAATGTCTCCTCTAGCAAAAATAGGTGAAATTTCATCTATACAGTCAACATCAAAAATTTCCTCAACGTTTTCTAGTCATAGGAGTTTTATTGGATCTAGAAACTTTCCTTCTTAATTGACAAACTTTGCAATTCTCACATAATTGTATAATTTTAGCATTCAACCCTAACCCTGGGCAATGAAATGATAGTTTCATACTTTCTAAAGTACGCTTAGATAAATGATATGCATAAAAAATAGCATTATGCGCTAATTCTATCGTTAGGTGTTTTTTCAATTTAGGTAACACCAACTGGCGTATGATAGTAATCTGCATTTATTCGTCATGATAAAGAAAAATCCGTCGCAAATTTAAATTTCCTTTTTGTGAATTCAAATATTTCCCTTAATGAATTATCTACCCGTTGCTCCCATTTCAAGTACACTGCTGGCCACCCAAATTGCAACACCAGGAAAGACTAGAGATATCACAACAAAATTTATTTTGTAGATAACATGTTGACCAAGTATCAAATGATTAAATTTATAGACTTCTGTGAAGTGTAGTTCCTGCCAAAATCAGTAGCCAGAGTAGCCGCCATTGTTGAACATCACCGCTGCCACACGCCTCGGCATTGATTCAAAGAGACTTTGGATGTGTTCTTGCAGTACCGCAGACCAAGCAGCTTCCACACGTTGCCAAAGTTGATCTGGTGTGGAAGCTGGGGATGTAATCTGGGTCGATCGTTGAGCAACCATGGACCACATGTTTTCTTTCGGCAATAGATCCGGAGAGCGAGCTGGCCAGGGAAGCAATTCAATCTGGCGATTCACGAAGAACCCTTGGACAATGCGTGCCACGTGTGGTCGCGCATTATCTTGTTGAAATATGGCTGTGGGCAAGCCCTGAAGGTAAGGAAGGACAACTGACTCCAACACCTCGGAGATATAGCGCTGTCTGTTTAAAGTACTGGCAATGCGTACTAGAGGAGTGCGAGAGTAATATACAATACCGCCCCATACCATAATACCCGGTGCAGGACCAGTGTGGCGGTGCATAATGCAGCTGTTCAGCATCCTCTCTCCACGGTGTCTCCAGACTCGAATCCGACCATCGTGGTGTTGCAGACAGAAGCGTGACTCGTTAGTAAAGACAATTTCATTCTATTATGCCGTCCACATCCTTCTTTCATCGCACCATTGGCGGCGGAGACGTCTGTGGCTCTGCGTCAAGGGTAGACGAAGCAATGGACGTCTTGCGGACAGACCACTCTGCTGTAAACGGCGTCGAATGGTACGCGCAGACACTGGATGATGCGTTACAGACTGAATGTGCTGTGCTATAGTTCGTGATGTGGCTGAGCGATCCTGTCATCACGTGAAGTGGTGCACTGAGATGGATGCGATCGAACACGTCGGTTCGTCGTACCCTCCTGCATCCAACGATCACATATTCGCATTACAGTTGTTTGATTTCGTCCAACACGACTACCGATTTCCCTGAAAGATAATCCATAATCTCGGTAGGCTACTATCCTTCCTCTGTCGAACTCGGATACTTGATCAAAAGATGATCGCTGTTTTCTACGAGGCATAATTGATCGTTTTTGTGAAAAGACCACAAGAAAAACACAACTGCCGTACTTGAAATCGCCGAAATCTCCAAGCCTTAAATAGCGCTTTGAAGTGGCGCCACAGGCGCGCGTGATGTGTGTCTGCGCTGAAATTCTAATCATTTGCATATCTCACCAACGCTAATGCATGTTGTAAATTTCATATTATTTGCATGCTTCCTTCAGGGTGTTGCATTTTTGGTGGCCAGAAGTGTACTTACTTTCCGGAATATCTTTTTTTTTCAGTCTTCTTGTGATAGGAATTCCAATTTATCAATTGTTCGATCACCTTTTTCAGCATCTTAACTATCCTGGATATCTATCAAATCTGCTTTGTGTTCTTACTCTTAACTATTATTGCAACCTCTTCCTCCGATTCAACAATATCAGCAGAAATATTAGCTTTCCCTCCTAAGTTATTGCATGTGGAAACTACGCCAATCTCGAAATGAGATTCAAAATGTCCCTTTTTCTGCATTAAAATGTTGAAATCATGTAATTACAATAAATCTTCCGTACATATTAGGTGTAAGTGCACAACAGATTTCTTCTAGCCCGATTCGTCATCTGTGTTTCTTCCCGTTAACGTCAGCCTAAAACTTTTAATAACTGTCCGTATTCGATTATCATAATTCCTTTCTAGGGTTGTTCAATAAATAATGATCATAAATTAATGAAAAATAACTGCCTATACTAACCCTACAAATTGTGATGTGTTTCTCAAAATACTCCCCATTACATGCAATGTACTTATCCCACCTCATTTCCAGTCTTCAAACACATGCTGGAAGCCATTTTTTAACAGGTCCTTCAAAATCGCCTCCGCAACTTTTACCACTGCCTGTGATGATGAAAACCGCTTTTCCCGGCGGTGTTTCTTCAAATTTGGAAAAGAAAAAAAATCGCATGGTGCTAAATCAGGTCTATATGGAGGATGGGGAACACACATGACATTGATTTTTGAAATATACTCAACAACTGCAATATGCGACCTTGCGTTGTCATGGTGTAGCATCCATCCTGTTGCTTTCATATGAGGTCTTTTGCAATGGATGTGGCCTTGGAGGGTTATCAGTTCATCTCTATAGTACTCTACAGTTACAGTTGTATGTGGTGGTACAACATGCTGATACACCTTTACTCGATTATTGAAAGTTGTAATGATCATAACTTTCCCAACAGAAGAATCCTGTGTATACTTCTGTGTTGCATACTTCTGTGTTGGTGATGAAGGAGACTTCCACTCAGATCTCTGATGCTTGGACAATCAATTGTTTCCCCTCTTTAACCATTTGGAGCTATCATTTAGCTGTTCTATTGAAAGGCCACTCTCCCCATAATCTTCCTGTAGCATCACATAGACTTCAGCTTACGATTTTTTAAGGCGAAAACAAAATTTCAATGTAGCGTATTGCTCGTAACGTGTCACAACCACTTTTGCCGTAGTCAAAAGTAAAACTAGGCGTTCTTGGGAAGCTGCCAAGGCCTCAGCAATGACGTCATGACCATGAAACTTGAGCTATCTATTATTCACTTATCCCGCTGCACATTCAATATGAATTTTATTTCTCTTGAATTTTTAATCACCTTTAAAAAAATTATGATAATTATTTAGTGAACAGCCCTCGTAAAGGCACATTTACACATTCGCCCTCGTATTTCACCTCGTCACTCGTGGCATTCGCACATTGGTTCCCACAACTCGAATGACCGTTTACATACTCACCGAGTTGTGGCGACTTCCACCCTTCACGTGTTATTAAACGCGGTAATTTTGAACTGAAAAGAGATTCAGTGAATGGCGCCTCGTCGCCAAGCCTTTGACTCGTGCCCAAATAATCGCTTCCCACACGAGTGCTGCGAGCCGCGAGGAACGTTGCGAATGACGAGTGAACCGATTACACATCAGCCTCGCTACTCGCCTTGCAATTCTACTCGCCATTTGCACGAATGTGTAGATACGGCATCTGACCACTTGACCTTTACCCAGTCCCTTCGCAAACACACGTGATCGCTGCTCCAGTGTCAAACATAAAGTCGGCTGAGACATCCTAAAGCCTTTCAGGATAAGAGAATAGGTTTTACCCTCAACACTGGTGAAACAAATTGTCGTCAGAGGGTCGGGAAATGTGTAATGGTATTAGTAAAAGAGCCACCAGTATCAGTACTAATCATTAAAAAAATTGTCATCTTTTTGCTTTTGGAGTACATTAATTGTCCTCAATTGTACTATTAGATTAGATTACACCGTAAACTAGATTATTTCTAATTTATTATTGTAAGATTTTTTTTAAAATACTTGGTTGAATTAGGATTTGAACTATCATTACTGTTTTAAACACAGAGTATAGTTATGCCTAGTTCTCTGTGGTTTAATATTTTCTACTTAAACAAAAGCATTTATAGTAATAACGAGAAATGAGCTTGACTTTTTCATTTAGTATCAGGATTTTTGATCCATTATTATGACTAATTTACAATTATCGATTTCATTTCAAATGTCCAGATATAATTTTTGAAAGCATAAATTATTTAACATTATTTTCAGAAGGGTCGCAAGTGTAGTGTACCGGGATGTAGATCTAATTACGATACAAAAAGACCCCATGCAAATGCGCTCAATTGTCAAATGACAAAGAAACGAAAAGTAAATGTTTAAAAAGTATGCATAGAAAAAACTTTATATTGGGTTAAAATGTATGCGTATACATACATACATTTGATGAACAATTCATGGAACAAGAAAACAGTGCAATGATTGACAATTCGTTCTCTTCTTCAAAGTGCACCATTTCTTAAACAAGGAACGTTTCCCTGGATTTTAAGGAGGCAACCGAGTTATTTGTTCGTCTTCTTACCTGCAAAAGAAAAGACAACAGAGTAAACAGAATAGAGAGAAAAAGAAATTTCTCAGCGATGGGATATGTCTTTCGAAAAATGGTGTGTTGATATCATTAATGATTTTTCTAATAGCTACTATCAAGTGAGTGCGACAACATGGACATTTTTAGATGGTATCGTTTTCTATACTATATGCTGGCATATCTTTACTATTGATACCACAAATATGCCAAAAATACTTGTGTAATTTACTATTGAACATAATCTTGAATGTATTATTCACCATAATATGGGGGGGGGGCAAGCTGGGTAGGAGGTTTTAAGACAGATGATTAGCAACCTGAGAGTTGCGATTTCGAATTCAACCAAATACCCTTGGGTCAAATGAAGTTGGTGCACGTTGTATTCGTGGTGTCCTTAAATATCCTCACGCTGGCATGTTTGAAGTTTGGAGAGTGGGGTGCCTGAAAGGTGTTGTTTCGTCACTTGACCGTGGTTCAAAATTACTTGGATGTTATTTTCGAATCTTTGCCTTAGAGGATTGATAACGGATCGTTGTCAATAGCCCGTTGTATTGTTCCTGTACGACATTAACTAAACATAAATAAATAAACAAATATCCATAATATGGTAGTAGAAATACTTCCATGGCTATACATAGTTATTCGGAGAAAAATAAATTTTTAACAGCAGGTCAAAATTTGAAAATGTGCAATCACTTTTCTGCTTGTTCAATAAATCCTTTATGTTTGGAGGAAATATTTAAAAATACGGTTGAAACTTTTAAAATTTGCGTTGAAAAAATTACTGATGGTTCCAAATTACATGCATGAAAATTTCTTAACGAACAATTCGAGTTATTACTCAAACGTATCATAAATGTAATTGTTATTCCAACATTAGAAATAGCTCATCGCTCATTTTTTACCTCACCCAAGAAACACTAGAAAATTCTATATATTTGATTTGGAAATTTATGTATTTTCATGTGTCTTGTTTCATTTTTACTGTTTACTTACAAATAACCATTTTTTCCCAAACAAGTTAGATTTGCAATCTGAACGTTAAAATTTCAAAGTTAAATTTATTTCATGATGTAAATTCCTTTTGTTTTGTTTTCTATTGACAACTTGATTTTTTTCTCAAGCAAGTCTTGTACTAATTATGTCATATAAAAAAATGAAATGCATTTTATCCATTTTATTTATATATGATAAATATAAAATGCAAAAACATTCTAAAATTTATGCATGATAATAATTTTATACACACATTTATACTATGTCTGTGGAATGCATTTGGGCTAAAAATTTCAAGTCACTGATCATGGATTAAAGTCAAAGTAATCTAATCCGTTCGAGAGCCAGATGGAAATGTATTTCTTACGTTATAAATTTGTGGATTGATTTATTTAATCTATCACCTGATCTATTTTGCTAATTCCTATATCGCATTTCTATTTTCGAAAACAATTAACTAGATATATTTCCTAATACAGTAACGGTATGTATCATATATATTACTATTAACGCAAATAAAAACCATCTTGAAGTTACACTATGCTTTTACATGTTTCATGTCCAACAAACTTAAACTTAAGTGGGCAAAGATTTTATTAAAATCATAAAACTCCACTTTGAAATTTCAAAAATCCGAAAAATTATTATTTTTTGTAATTTAATTTAAATTTATTGTTTAAAAATTATTATTTTTTATCCGCGATAGTAAATAACATAACTCGATTTTTATAGTGAATTAATTTATTTTTAAACCCTTCCGATGACATTTATTTTTTTAATTTAAATTATCTTGTTCGTATCTTTAAAATTCAGAATTACGTTACTATTTCCAATCAAAGTGCAAAGTAATAAAACTTATAAGAAACTTCTTATATTTAGCATTATACTGAACAAACAGTGAAGTGAAACTCCCGACTTGTGACGTCACATAAGGTTTTATCAGACCTCTTCTTTTTCTAGATGGACTTGGATGACACCCATTTAAACGCCAGCAGTCTTTTCACTCGGAATGTTCTGCCCCCACTGGTACTAATAAATGATCTCCCCTTTAAGCTAACCCTTGAGATAATGCCGTATCTTTTGACCTTGACGACCACTCGACTGGACTCGACATTTCACTTACAGAGGACACGCTGAAAACCAGCTCATTCCCGCATCATAGAAAGAAAAAAATTAAATTATTGCTAGCAACACAAGGGGTGGGGGAATTACTAGAAAATGTCGATCTAGAGGGCAAATATAACTTAAATGTTAAGGAAAAATCATAGGCCCACCCAATCGTTAAAGAAATAGGTCACCCTCTTATCTTATGACCTCGATTGACGATGTTTAAGTTTTGGATGAAGAAATTTGCTCGGGGACGTATCCCCTAGACTGCATTTAATTACAAAGCTATTTGTATGCGCCTCAGAACCTGTTCAACCACTTTTCAATGAAAAGATAATCACTAAACCTGAAAATGCAGTAGCCATACAATGCAAACTAGTAACCCTACATACAACCACTCGACAGTCAAACCCAAACCGTAACACTATGGGGAAATTTTCTGCGCACCCTAGCCGCGCATGGAAGGATCCATTTCTCTTATACGCGTTATTTTGAAGGGGTGTCAGGGAAACAGACCGAACCGTAACACTATGGGAAAGTTTTCTGGGCGAACTAACTGCGCAGTGACATTTTTAAACAGACCGAACCGTAACTCTGGAAGAGTGATCTGCGCGAAAGAAAATGCGCAGAGTGACGTTTTGAAGCAGCACAAACCGTAACCCGCAAGTATTTTGCTGATTTGAAAAAAATCTCTGTGGGAATGTAGGGTTGAATGTTGTGTGTGTTTATAATTTCTTGAATCATGTACAGTCGAGGAGGGGAGCTGATGGATTTGACGGACTTTCTAATGAAAGTGGAAGAATTAGTAAAAGTTAATTTGTTTTAAAACGTATTCTGATCAAAGATTGGATGAAACTTAAAAGTACAATCTCCTTCAAATTTGCAATTATCATGGATATAAGATATAGACTACATAACTTTGTGAAAAAAATTTAAGCGTTACAGATGTAAGAAAAATTTTGTTTCAGCTTCGATTTTCAATTTTTACACAATAGCATTTAATTATGTTTATGAAGTGTAATCTTAGTATTTTAGTGGTGAGATTATTTGATCTGCAAGCAGCAGTTTGTTTTTGATGTATAATTAAATATCTAGAAAGTCCACAAATTGAATACATCTGTTTCTATTAATATTAAAATAGACCATTTTGTTAAATTTTGTCTCATTAAATCCTACTCAATATAATAATTTATTAGATTGTTACAAGATATGCCGATTAAAATTAAGATCTAAATAGAGTGATTTTTTATTTCAAAAGACTATATTTTGTGATTTTTGACTTGTAAGTAACTCTGAACAAGAGACATGCTATTTATTCAAATTACTTGCAAATCATTTTATTCGAATGCGATAAAAGAACTTTTCTCATACTCTGTTCATCAGGAAAATTGTTCAGTGAAACTTCGATTAACTATCCGAGTCGGGTTCGTTAAGGTTATCGAATTCACATAACACGAAAACCTTAAATAATGAACCATCCTCATCCATTACATATAAAGGAATGATTAAAAAAATGCTCGTTTACCAAATGGAAATACAACGTACATACATGTATTTTATTTTACAAAAATTAACAATTTCGAATTTCCATTAAGTACAGTATAGTGCATATTGTTACTAGAATTTAAGCTCTAAGTGTACATACATATTCCAAATTTTAAAAATAGTCTATCACACATTTTTTGTGTTTTTACACACATACTTTTAATATTTAATGAATTATCTTTTAATAACGGACTGTTCATCTGCATAGGTTTTTGTTTTAAACATTCCATGTGACAATGGGGCCCTGTTGGTAGAGTAACAGATTAGCAATAGGAGGGTTGCAAGTTCGAATCCAACAAACACCGTCGTGTGCAAAGGGGGCTGGTGCACGTTAAATCTGTCGTGGCCTCAAATGTCATCACGTTGGCGTGGTGTGGAAGTTTGGAGAGTGGTATGCCAGTTCAAGTGTTGCCTTGTCATCTGACCGTGGTGTCCTCGGATCATTCCCGTTGGGATTGACCCCGGACCGTTGTCAATAGCCGGTTGTGTTGTTCCAGTACGACGTTTATTAAAATACCTACCTACCATATAATAGGTAGGAATTCAGCCAAAGACCGTCGTGTATAAGGGGACTGGTGCACGTTCGATTCGTCGTAGCCTCATATGTTCTCAAGTTGCCGTGGTTTGTTGGAGGTTTAGAGAGTGGACATAAAAACATTAGTTCATATGGGGTCAATTTACGATTTTTCTTCGATTTTACGTTTTTTTTTCCTTCTGAGGACCGTTAAAAATTTTATTTGAAAGATAAAAAAAGCACGGGAACATAAGCATGGAAAGTATTTGGAATTTAGGAAAAAAATACAGACGATTGAAGTGGAATTTAGGGAAAGAAGCTTGAAGATTAGTACTTACGTGTGCACGTGACCTTTGGTATTTCCGTAGTACTGGTATTTTGCGAGGTGAGAAAATCTTAATTTGATATATATACAGGACAAAGTCCCAAATCCGGAATCCTCCGGACCTCTGCATTTTCGGACTATTTCGGATCATTTGCAGTTTTTTTTTTTGTCATATTTTTCATGCCTGGTCTGACCCTACCCAACCCCGCTCGTTATTTACGCCCGGAACATGTTTTCAATACTGAAATAGCAGATATATAAATCGGAATAATTTTTTTTTTAAATAAAGAAAAAAACTTTAATACAATGCAGAAAATTTTACTTACAAAACTTCTAATTTTTCTGTGTTGTATTTACTCTGAACTTGTGCGTTGTTTCATCAATGTGGTCCAGGTTGAACGCTTTGTTCTGTAAAAATTGTACATAGAAAAGTGAGAAAAAAACGCTGGTTAGCAAAACGTCCGGATTTGGGACTTTTTATTGTATTCATAACGGTGTGTGAGTATTGAACAAAATATGTGAACGCTTGTAAATGGCCACTGAATAAAAGAAATTCACTGGCCACTTATAAACTTTACCTTTATCCGGGAACAATCCCAAGGACCACATCACGTAATTTTGAACCACGGTCAGATGACGAGTCAACACCTGAGCTGGCACACTACTCTCCAAACTTCCACGCCAACGTGAGGACATTTGAAGCTACAACGGATTTAACGTGCACCAGTCTGCTTTGTACACTACGGTGTTTGTTGGATTCCAACTCATAACCCTCCGGTTTCTAATCCGTTACTGTTCCAAACGGGCCACCGCGGTCCTACCACATGATGGGTGAAGATTCTCAAATTATTAATATCGGGGACAAGTTGTATTCTGTATCAATATCTATTATTTATTTTGTATTTTAGTGTGTTTGTGAAAAAAAAGTACAGGACAGACACAAAGGAAATTTTTTCTACAGTAGCACAAAAACATTCAAATTTTGCACATAAATCTTTATAATAAGCAATTCTAATATTTTCTTTTTGTTTCGCGTTTTACTACTTTCGAAAGTTCTGCTTTGCATTTTCAAGACTCCATTTCAATCCTTAAAATTTAAAGGATTAAAATCTTTCTGTGTGTTAAATACGTGCTTCACTTCTCGAGCAACAGATTCACATCCCTATACGAACGCATTTCAGCAACAAGTGCAGATATCGTTGTATGTTATATTAAAGTTGTCAAGGTGTTAGCTCTCTCTCTCAAGGTGTTAGCCGTAAATTTCCTGGTTAGAATCCAGGTCCGGGCATGGATGTTTGTGAGCGTATGGCGTAGAGGCGGCTGGTGCACCTTAAATCTGTCGTGGCCGAAGGTTCTCACGTTGGGTTGGTGTGGGAGTTTGGAGAGTGGGGTGCCAGCTCAGGTGTTGCTTCGTCATCTGACCATGGTTCAAAATAACGAGGTGTTGTCCTCGGATCTTTCCCTGAAGGGATTGAACCCGGACCGTCGTCAATAGCCCGTTGTACTGCTCTAGTACGACGTTAATTACAAATTACCAATATTATATTAATACTAGAAAGATGCCTTATACATAGAAAGATGGAACAAATTAGAAATATTTTTTAGGTAAGAGATAATATGAAAAAAATTGCAAACTTGGTATACACAAATTTATTGTTTTCATTACTCTGCTTTTTAATAATCCCGGCAGCTACTTTTTTGTGTAGTCTCATTTGCAAAATCTTCGCACGCTTTATTTTGATCCGTCGTATGGCTGCACCGAAACCTTTGTATTATTAATTCTAAGAGCCGCATATGGAATACTAGACTGATCTCTTAGCGGCAACGTGAAATTTCTCCTAGTTTCTGCTTCCCTGTCATCTTCGTATAAATTCCAAGCATTTACAGCAAAATTACACTAATGTGCCAAATGTCATGGGATAACAGTATGCAAATTTACAAGTAACCCTGTCATTGCATTCAAAGGCTGTAAAGAGTCAGATGGTGCTGTCTGTTGAACTCTTGAATGTCTACCCGACTAGAAGGACATTTGGAGCTAAACGCAAGGAGTAAACATTTCGGACATTGTTGAGACTTGTAAGTCGGACATTGTGAGACTGTGTCAAACTACACTGCGTAAACTGATGGACACATTCAATGAGAGACGCACTAAAGGGGAACATGTTGGTAAACAAAATGTAAAGTTGTGAAACTATCATGAATATTATTGGTCAGGTCAGAATAATTACAGTTTAAACCAAATAATTCAGTCAGAATATCAAATTCAATTCGGTGGTAGGAGAGTTTTAGGCTGGCACTCTACCCTGCACCAGTTGCCTGAGAGTCATGAACAGCACAGGTTCGATTCAGGTGACTACCCTGAGTATATTTCTCTTTTGTATAAAAAACTATCCTGGTGCAAATTGACCAAATAGCATGTATATTCGCATTGTACTGATGTGCACACACTAATATTTTAAGGTACTTTATTCAACACATTTCTGACTGACTGTTTGTGATACAGTGTGTGGGGTTTTACTTCTATATAGTTTTGTTTTCATGATTTGTTTTTAATTAACGTTGTACCAGAGCAATACAACTCGCTACTGACCACGGTCTGGGATCAATCCTAAGGAATAAATCGAATATATTAATAGTTTGCCCTTCTATATTTTTTACAACACACAATAATGGTAATTTTAGTTGACTTCGTACTAGAGAAACATAACGGGCTGTTGACGACGGTCCGTGTAATGGTAATTTTAGTTAACGTCGTACTAGAGCAATACAACGGGATATTGACGACGATCCTGGATCAGTCCCTTAAGGGAAAGATCCGAGGACAACACCTTGTTATTTTGAACCACGGTCAGATGACGAAGCAACACCTGAGCTGGCACCCCACTCTCCAAACTTCCACGCCAACCCAACGTGAGGACTTTCGGCCACGACAGATTTAACGGGCACCAGCCGCCTCTACACCATATGTTTACAAACATCCATGCCCGAACCCGGAACCTTCCGATCTAGAGGCTAACACCTTAACCACTATACCAGTTGGTCGGCTTACACACAGTACAAATGAGCTGTTATGACTGCAACAGTTACCGTAAATATTACCAATTATAAAAGAAATTGATTGTAAGTTTCTAAATTTGAAAAAAAAAATTAGCCGTCGTTAATTGTTTGGATTTGTGGAGTAAAAGTTTTCTAAAGTTTGAATAATAAAAATGAATTGCGTACTGAAAAAAAAATTAATTATTGTGTAGGTTGAATTATGTTTAATTAAAAATAAAGGTTTTTATGTACCATTTGTTTATTTTGTTCCTGTGTACTGAATCGAAGTGAAGTGAAGTAAGTATTCTGTTTATTTACGTTTAATGCGTGACTACGGTTCCGTCATTGCAATCGACATGATTTCGTATTCATATGTGTATACTAAACAAATAAAACATGTCGATTAGAATGTGGGAACCATAATTAATACATGTTTACCAATGTTGTGGTATAACGTAAGTACTCAAGAACAATTTTTTCCGGGAAGCTTTGACTACACACCATCAATTAATTTATTATCGCAAGACATGAGTGTTGTGAGAATAAAAACCATAAGACAAAATCATACTGCCAAATGAAAATATTAAATTGAGTAAGTATTCGTTTGAGGCCTAGATTTAATAACCTAATTTTTCCTAAAATAGTAATCAGTTTCATTTAGTTGACAAGATATGAACATGAAGCTTATTTTATGTATTGACAATGTGTAGAGGCCTATAAGCCCTGTAAAATTAGTTGAAACTTATTTTTTATTGAAAAACATGCAAGATTTTTATCATAAAATGAAAATCTGCATGTAGCAGTTTTTAAAGCTATTGCATAAGTTTAAATCTAACAATTTGTATTCAAAAATTTTGTTTTTCTAGCTAATAAAACTTTAAAAATTCCATTTAGAAAATCAAATTATTCATTTCTGCATTTTTTTTTACAAGAATCTGAATTCTAAAAGGTGTTTATTTTTGGGGTATTAGGTTTTTCAGTCGTCTGAGTTGGCAATACTGCCTTGTTTCCCACCATTAGTTCTTGTGAACGACATACCACGGAATCAATGATCTGTTTTGCATGTT
This sequence comes from Metellina segmentata, assembly GCA_947359465.1. Taxonomy (NCBI): domain Eukaryota; kingdom Metazoa; phylum Arthropoda; class Arachnida; order Araneae; family Tetragnathidae; genus Metellina; species Metellina segmentata. The sequence continues at coordinate 103,484,143 of OX375880.1, forward strand.
AGCAGATGATACAGCTGGGTTAGCCAGAAACCATGATCTTACTCCCTTGAAACTTGGCTTACTGCTTGGGAAATTAAAATTAATGTTGATAAATGCCAAGTTATACTTTTTACTAGATATTCCCGAGCCTATTTTTTATGGAAATCTGATACCCTGGTCCTCTAATTGCAACTATCTTGGAGTCATATGTCCTTTGGACTCTCCCCTTTACACCTTAATAGGTTGAAATTCCATGCTATCTATCGACAGGAAACCCCCCCCAAGAGTTCCTAAAAATATTAGAACCTTTTCATTCAATTTCCATTGAACAGCATTTGAACAACAATATTCCGAGGGACAAGTAAAAAAATTTGAGCACTGCACTCTAAAGGTTAATTGGATTGTGTGGGGAAGAGAATCCAAATAGTTAATTTTCCATACTACATTCAGAGTAATGCCATCATGTGTATAAGAGGTCTCTTGATTTTCATCAATGCTTTCTTATATGGTATTAATGTTTGCTTGGGAACATGGAATGAGGCTTCACAATTGTGCTGTGTTTCCAAAAACTATTTCATGTTTGCCGAAGACACATGATTCACCCCAAAGGAATTTGGTAATCTTTAAGTCTTCACCATGCGCACAATCACTAAAACATGATGTATTCAAGTCACCCCATGCAGAGTTTGTCAGCATCTAAACTAAATGACAATCAAATCGCAACAAGTGGTAAACGCTTCAGATAAAATTGATGTAAAGACAAGTTTCTTTAATTCAATGGTGGATATTCTTTTCTCCATTCATTCTTGGAAAAATCATTTGATACACCAAGTTTGATCAAAGTATGACAGTTTATATAAGGTTTTATGAAATAATATAACTCAGGTTGATGTTTTAGCATTTTATTAACATATAAAACAATTTTATTTTCTACTTCTCATAAGAAAAGTTGCATTAAAAAAGAACACCATTTCAGTCATGTGAAAAAAAAAACACTCTTTCGGTGCAATTGATAAAATCTCATTTGCATGTCTCTTGGGCAGGCAACAAATCATTATTTTCCGAGTTCAGGTACTGGAACAACTGTCCTGTATCTGCAGACTAGGCAACCTAAAATAAACCAGATTCCATTTCCACATCACCCATGAGGTAGGAATCGTGATGCGTTTTTTTTAAGAGGTATTGCCAAGAGCCTTAATCCTCTGCTGTAGCAGTTTCCAACTGCCATTTAAAGAATCACATTTCTAAAATTGAAAGAATGAAGATTAAAATGTATTTATAAGAAGAAAAGATACCATTTAAGGAAAAACAATCGGATTTAATCAGGGCAGGGTCCGCCAAGAGGCATAAGCAGGGCTTACAGGGAGTGAACAATGTCAATAGCAGAATGAATTTATTTAGCTAGTCAACAAATTATTTGCAGAAAATGGGGATAATTCCGGGAGAAAATGCAAAGTTACACAATAAAAACAAAAATCAAGGATTGTGTTCGACACCACTGCAGCTTCACTTAAAACACAGGAAAAGAACATTAACAAACCGTGAAGGTGAGTGATGTACCAAAGTATAGGTACTATGACAGGTGGTTAATTTAAAGTGCAGTTTTTAGTTACCTTTCACTGAGGATTAAACCTATCATTTCTTTGGAAAGGTCTACATACACATGGAATAATTTTTTACCCACAATAAATTCTTCCATCCCTAAAAGATAAAAAAAAGAAGATAATATGTAGACAGGAGTATAATTAGGGGGGGGGGAAAGCAAAGGATTCTCTGAACTTTGTATAAAGCTCATACTTAGGTAGCTGCAGATCGTACCTGGAGTTCCATCGATGAAATTTGGACTAGTTTAATTCCATTCCATGTGTTAGTAACACAAGCCGTGTGATGCAAACCAAAAAGCTGAAGTCGTGACTGATCTTAACCTTTACATTTAGCTGCTGTAAGGTCATATTTAACTTTATCCAGATGAGTCTACAGATGTTGTACCATGCATTACCCCTCAAAAAGCCCCATCCACCACAATAACAAATTGTGAGCCATTGGTATGCATAGATTGGAGCCAGAAACATTCTATTATGGTAAGAAGTACTAAAATCGGATAGAAACCTAGACAAGAACTAACAAAACAAAAATAAAAAATTAAGCTGGAAAAGGAAGCATGACATTAGTAAAATCAACAGGTATATAGAACACAAAGCACATTATTTATATAATTAGAAAAATTAATTTTGAAGAGATTTATGTTTTTCTGTATATGCTTAAAACATCTGTAAGGCTCTATTTTTCTTTTTAATCACTATTGACAACTGAATTTGTTATATTTGCATCTCCACCCAACAACTCTTCCAGCTTCTATTGTGATACTCTTGAATATTTCCATTATCTTGGAATCATTCACATTGGGGGTAACAACTTTACAAACCTGAAATCAAAAGGTGTACTACAGCTTTAAATAGCAACAGGGATTTCGACCATAACATTATAATTCGTATCATTTGAAGACTCGCATGTGCCCTGGTGAACTTGTGTAGCACCATTGGATGCGATTACAAAATGTATGTGCTTACACATTTGTAAACGTACTGAATGTTCCACACAAGTGTACTGAAATTCATGAATACATGGTCGTGTTTCATCACATTGAATTTGGCATCCATTTTTTATGAAACTGAGACATGTTCTATTCGGATTACACCCTTGATGCTTTTAGTAATGATCCAGGATTACAGAATATTTATTCCTGATCATTTTGATGGTCGAAGTAAGTTTACTGCATTTCAAAGAAAGTAAGTGATTAATCAACTCGTTTAAAACACTAGTGAGCCCCAGAGCTAAAAGACATCCAACCTTTATATTGTTTTGGCTTCTTCCCTATACTCTAATTGTTGAAAACTTTCTACCTTCATATTTGTATTTTTGTTTACTCTACCCTGTAGCAATAGGCTCACATTTTAACAAGCTTCGAATAGTGCTTCAAGATATACCAAAGCACCATCATTTGTGGAATATTTAGAAACAAACAAATCCAACAAAGAATGAAACATGAGAGCATCAGTCTTTTGGGCCAAACTAAAAAAGATCCTGTTTAATAGTTTCACACAAATCCCCAGTTTTAATTATTGTTCCAAGCGCGGTTATATGGTTATGAAGGGTGTCGATTATCTTTTCAGTAACATTTCATACAGGGCCTGTGGAAGAGAAAGCTTTTAATATTTCACCATTGTTTGCATTCCGAATATGCCTATTCATATAATGCATATTTGAAAACAGATTATTGCAGTGGGGACAGTAATGTTCATTATTGGAAGCCATTAAAACAATCTAAATTTGCAAGTAGAAAAATCAGTTGAATTGAAAACAATCCAAATGGGAACAAAATGAATGCAACACTACCAAGATGGAAATAATTAATACATGGACAACCACACTGAAAAACAAATTAATACACTTGAATACAAATTAATACACTTAAATACAAATTAATACACTGCAAATAAATTACAATACTTAAATGGAAACAAAATATACACTGAAAACCAAACACTACGCTGAAAAAAACACATTGAACGAAGCAATTAACACAGAAAATCAAATTAAACAGACAATACACTGAAAAATAAATTTATGCACTGTAAATTAATGGCAACACTGAAATGGAAACAAATGAAACAAAATTAATGCAATGAAAATAAGTGTAAAAAAAAAAACTAGTAAAACTTAACCCTAGTAAAAAAAACCTAGTGAAAGTAACAAATTAAACAAAACGAAATATCACAGTGAAATAAATGTATCACGAAATGGAAATGAAACACAGAATATCGAAATGGAAACAATTCAAATGAAATAAAAAGAAAGAAATGAATTACTTGAATATCACAGAAGAACAACGTAAATACATATCATGGACGGCAAGCAATCAGTATCTAAGAAAAAGGTGCTAGCTTTGTGAACCAGATTACGCGGGCTTTCTGCTTTGCGAACCCTAAAAGATGACACAATCGGCTTTTTAATACCCCTCCCAAAAACACATCTTGTTTGCACCTCACGCTCGAAAATAAACTCTTCCACTTTTCAGCGGACATGCGCACTACGGAGCTTCCATAGTGTTACGGTTTGTGTTTGACTGTCGAGTCATACAACCGCCCGTAAGGAAAAGTAGGGAATCGATGATTCGATTCATTTTGAAGGGAGTTGTTTCGTTCACTTTACAGATTCGATTCAATTGAACAAATTGAACAAATCACTCATTTTCGTCCCATCCCTAGCCTGCAAGCTCGCCCCGAAGGGCGTAACATTAAAGAGATCAGGGAAAGGCAGTTAATCTTAAGTGAGAAAATACGAATTATAACTTCAAATTGAATTTGTATGATACACTTAACCTTTGGTTAAAATAATCTGTAGGCAATGATATTCCGATGTGCTTAAAATCTCAGATACAGAGCGCCTAAATAACACGAGTTTAGTAAATTCCACTGCTCAATCTCATAGATATATAATAAAAATATTTCTACTAAAATGTAAAATATATAGACTTTTATCTATGGGGTCTTATGGCGCAAGAGCAACAATTGGCCAAACTGTGCCAGACACGAGACATACATGGAGAAGTATTGGACATACACACATATGAACGGTTTTAGTGACACAGAAGGGAGAAAAATACTCAGTCAAAAATCGATCCTGATCGAAATCGATCTTGCGCAGCTTGTAACTGACATATAGCTAGAGTCGTGGCCATGTTTTCTGAGCCTTGACTTCTCCTGTCTGTGTCTGGTTCTCTAATTGTTTTCCTCAATACTATTTTTCTCGAAGCCCACATTGCTGGCTGTGTAAGTGAGACCATCAGCCCTCATCATTGATGTTCAGAAGTCCAGTGGTATAGGAAATTAGAGGTGGCGATAACTATTGGAGTCAAAGTCATAAACTTCATAGACCTCACGGTTCATCCACATCAGCATTTGTGGGAAGGTGTGAATCTGTTCGTGCAGTGGTCTTTTCAAATAGCTAACAACAGTTGCGCCACATGGTGGTAATGACTGTAGTAATCGTTTAGTACCTGGGGTATTTTAAGGAAGAATTTTGCAGAAAGCTGCTGTAAATATTCAGCAATAGAATAAAAGTTAAGGTCCGATTGTATGACTTCGTTCCGGACAAAAAAAGGAGTACATATTGGAAAAGATGACTAAAACAAATTATTGTTTTTCTACAAATTTTATTTGGTTTACGGTATGTCTTTTCGCTTATATGCTAAAAATATTTCGCGTTATTTCTGCACTTACCTATTCGTTCGATGTATATTTAAGAGATTTAATTTAAAGTTGGTATTTACAATTTCCTTTTATAGATTTTTCAGTCGTACATTTGAATTAATAATTTATAAATTTAAAACTTTTGATAAATGTTGTATTTTGAGTAACAAATCAATAGTAAACAGCTTAATCTAGAAGCTATTTCGATTAAAAAACGTGAAAATTCTATCATTTACCTCATTTATTTAAATATTAGAAAAAAATTCACCTGCGTTTGCTGAATTTAGTTCCATCGTGTTTTGAAATGTCGCAGAATCCGCGTCTGACTATTATCTGGCTTCCTTTCCGGTGACCAAAATATAAACCCCGATAACGTTAAACAAGAGAGCAGATAATACTTTATATATACAGCACACAGGAAACATTTTTCTCTCCTTTCCATTAAGCGATAAAAGCAATCTGTTCGACCTTCTTGGAATGTTATATCCAATGTCTTCATTCCTAAACCATGACACTATCCTATAAAATTTGCAACATTCTAGCACGCCAGATAGAAACAGAATTTTCTGGCAGTCGGTGTAGTTATGTTCACGATTGGAACGATTATCAGACTTTTTTTCAAGAATTTAAATTATTTCTCTGAAGTTTTATCCGTCTGGTAGTTGTCTCGGTATGGTATCTCGTCATTAGTCTGTTGGTTCTTAATGGACGATAGATCAAGTGATAAGAAAACTGAGGAGATAATTTTAAACTCGTCATTAAAAAAATGTCAATATATTGATGGCAAGGCCATTAGCAAAATTGGTGACATCTTGATGATCGAAATATTTTGTCTAAGTCAGTGGCGGATTACAGGTAACCTTAAATTTCATAACTCCTAACTGTTAACAAAAGTGTTATTGACAGCTTATAATAATTGCTACAGCCAATAAACACTAACAGTTGATACTACTATTGTAAACTAATAGTTTCGAACAAAAGTAGTTATCAAAGAAATCACATTTTCCATTTGAAGTACGATTATTCAAATCACGAAAACTACAGTTATCCGAAAAAGACTTTTGGCGTTTTAGAATTCTTGAAAAAAATTATATTTAAAGTAAACTTTCATCCAATAATTAATTTTTTGAAAGGAAAACAATTTCCCTAACAGCCGCTAAATTTCATAGGGACTAATTTTTCTACCGCACAACAGGTGCAGTTTTTCCAGGATGATATTAAGTGTTTTAAATATCTTAAGAAATACATCCTTTTATGATTATTTCAACTAGTGGATAAACAGGGGTTGTACAAAAATATGGAAAGACTTTGTGAAATGCGTGCTTGAAAAGCAATGTTTATTCTAATGAAATGTGTTGGTGGCGCTGGTGTTTTCGCCTATTGACGCCACTTATACAACGTCGTAAATACGTAGTCGGGGCACTGTTCTGTGAATTCAGAGTTAACAGACTTCGAACATAAGCAAATTGTTGGAGTTCGTGTAGTGGGTGCTTCCGTAAGCAAGGTAGCTGAAATGTTTAGTGTTTCAAGCGGTAAATCACAGCTTGAACGAAAGTGTGTGTGTTGAGTGATCGTGACAGATGATCATTAAGGATGATTGAGACATAAAGTAAGAAGAGCACAGCTGTAAAAGTTACTGCTGAAATGAATGTCGTGCTCACAAACCCTCTGAGTGCCAAAAAAAATAAGAAGAAAGTACTATATGCAGGGTATTTATGGCCCAGCTGCAATTCAAAAATCATTCATCATTGATGCTTATGCCTGTAACAGGAAAAAGTGGTGTTTAAGTCATAAAGCCTGGACTATGGAGCAATGGAAAACAGTAATTTGGTCGGATGAGTCTTGTTTCACACTATTTCCCACTTCTGGCCGAGTTTACGTCTGGCCAACGCCATCCCAAGACTATAGTACAGACTGCTTGTTTGCAAGAGTACAACATGACGGGGGTTATGAGTTGTTTTGGGCAGCCGTAACGTGGTTTTCTGTGGGTCTCATGATTACTCTGCAAGGGCACGGATTATGTGAATATTTTGGCTGATAAAGTCCATCCTATGGTACAAACTTTGTTCCCCAATGGTTATGGTGTCTTCCAAGACTACAAAGCCCCTGTTTACATAGCTCACATCGTGTAAGACTGTTTTCTTGTGCATGAGGATGTTTTTTTCACATCTCTCCTGTCCACCACAGTCACCAGACCTTAATATTATTGAATATTCGTGGTCTACATAAGAGAGGAAGTGCGTGATCGCTAAACACCGCTATGGTCGTTATCTGAACTTGCAACCATTTTGCAGGAAGAATGATACAAGATTCCCTTGGTCAGCATACAAGAACCATATTTATTCATTCCGAGAAGAAAGTAAGCTCTTTTGAATACCAACGGTTTTCCTACATCATATTAGGCATGGTTACATGCTTTTTTAGGTGTTACCCTATTTTTGTCCAAACCACGCAGCTATTTAGTCATCAAGTCGCATCCCGGCAAGAAAAGTGACGCAACTCAAAATAGCAGAATTTGAGAAACATCTTCTTAAAGGATACTATAAAACCTATATTGAAAGAGTATATGCTTCTTTTAATTTTTAGGTAAGTATTTATGATGATAAATTTTATTATATTCTATAGAATAGTAATATAACACGGTGAGCCACCTGAAACAGGAGCAAAGGGAAAACCCTCATTGGAGGTAAAGGTAACTGGATCTCATCCCACTGGCTTCAGATGGGATGGGGGTCATCTCAAAAGGGAAACCAGTAAGGGGTTGTATTAAAGTGCTATGTTTAAGGTCTAATGGACATGTGGGTGAGGGTAGCTTCATCACGTATCCCAATACTTAATTTTGATAATTTATGCAACGTATAAACGTACAAAAAAATTGAGTCAAAGATCAAAAAAATCCAAGAATGGGATACTTACCATGTTGGGTTTTTTATTATATCCAGGGCTGATTTGAATCTCTGGATGTAAAAGTGAGTAAGCAATCCCAAAATTGCATAAATATCGCTAAACTTTAAAAAATATATCCAAAACAAATGTTACAGTTTATACTTTTGTATGTTAATACACTGCTTAAATTATCAAAATTAAATATTGCTATACTTTCCAAAAGACACCCAAACACAGAAACAACAGAAACAAAATCTATCGCAAAACGATAATTTATGCTTTTAAAAAAGCAATAGATTGAAGTTATCCAGTAGGAATGGGGCAGCAGAAACAATTACACCTTTAAAAACAATAGATTGCCATTATCCAGTTGAAATAGTCTTTTAAAAAAAGCAATAGTTTGAATAGTTTGTCGTTATCCGGTTAGAATATGCTTTTTTTTTTTTTTGGAAACTTTCTCAGTCGAAGTAGATTATCTGCAAATTGCTCTGCAAAGGGATCATCACTGACATGAACTCGTATGTTTGTTGACAGTCCAAGTCCGTGCATGCCATTCAAAATTAGAGATGATTTAAAGCAGGCTTGCATTTAATCCAGCCTGGTTCCACGGGGAATAACCGGAAGTGTCTTTTGAAAGTTGCCAGCCGACAACGTATTAACTTACAAAAGCATCAACGCTAACTTTTGGTTTGTATATGTTTTTAAAAGTTTAGCAATTTTTGGTTTGTTTACTTAATTTTACATCGAGACCATCAAATCGGCCATGGATAAGTTAACGTTTCTACTTTTGTAAGTTATACACTGTCGACTGGCAACTTCAGGCAACTTCCGGTTATTCCTCGTGGAGGATTCAGGCCGGATTAAATGCAACTCTCCTTAAGTAAAAAAAATCAAAAATAGCATAAATATCACTCAACTTTAAAAAAAGATATCCAACCAAAAGTTAACGTTTATGTTTTTTGTAAGTTTATACGTTATCGGCTGGCAACTTTCGACAGACACTTCCGCTTATTCCCCGTAGAGGATCCAGGCCGGATTAAATGCAACTTTCCTTAAGTAAAAAAAATCAAAAATAGCATAAATATCACTCAACTTTAAAAAAAAGATATCCAAACCAATAATTAACGTTTATGCATTTGTAAGTTTTTACGTTATCGGATGGCAACTTTCGACAGACACTTCCGCTTATTCCCCGTGGAACCAGGCCGGATTAATTGCAAGCCCCTTTGAAATCATCTCGAAATTGAAATAACATTCACAGACATGGACTGTCAACAAACATGCGAGTTCATGTCATCGGTGATCCATCTGCCCAGCAATATGCAGATGACCAACTTCAACAGGGAAATGGTGCCGTTGCTTCGGACAATAGAGATGAATGTATAGTGATTGTGAAAACCCAAGCAAAGCTAAAAGTGGCGGTATTCTTATATGTGGAACCGCAGTTTACTGATCACGCATGGCTGTGCCAAAGGAAATTCTTGCCCCAATAAATGAATATGTCAACGTCATCTAAAAGCAACTCTTGCAAGAATTGCCAGGTAGTGTTCAAATTTACAAATCTAATGACAATACGTGTGGCACAGATGAGACCGTAAACTACACGACACAGTTTTTAACACTGTCCCAAGTCACCATCAAGACTGGTATGGTGGAAGGAATTAGACGGCATGTCCATGTCCATGTCATGACGGGTGAAGGTGGGCCTCATTCTTTAAATTAATGTTTTTATCACACAGATAGAATATGTGTAACAAATTAGACTTAAACTCTGAATTTCATAATTTTAGAAAATGGGGAAATGTTTGGCATTGCAGTAAAATGAGTATAAGATGGATTTTATACAAAATATACAAGAATCAACAGAAATTCTACAAATTTTACTCTCTTTCTTTTTCGCCCTCTGACTCAGCCTTCATCTTTCGCTGCGGAATGTTACGTGACCCTTACCTCGATCGTAACCTTCACCTCGGTTAACCTCAGAAAGAAACAATTAGATTTTAGGTATTCACCGTGAATCGATTCTAGCGTGTTTTTTCAAATGGGAATACGTAGTAAAAATTTCAAAGCATTTGAAATTTGAGGAAAATTTAAATTTATAATTTTTAATTAACGTCGTACCTGAGCAACACAACGGGCTATTGATGAAGGTCCGAGATCAATCACCCAAGGGAAGGATCGAGGAAAGCACTGCGTAATTTTGGACCACGGTCAGATGACGAGATAACACCTGAACTGGCACCCCACCGACCCCACTTTTCAAAAGATTGTGACGTCACACCAAGTGGACATCTTCGCAATTCGATTTTGGCCGCATTTGACAATGAAGAGGCCATCACGAAGCAAACCAAATGAGAATGCGTAGCATACACCGGTGGTTGACGAACGTTAACAATGGCACACCTAACCCCACAAAAGCAACTGTCACGGCAACGCTGTGCTAGCCACGCAGTGGCTAGTCAATGATATTGAAACTATGATTTTAAAGACCTATATGCCAGTATACCTCCGGGAAAATTGTGAGAGGTTTTATACTATTGTTATTATGATTTTATAAACTGAATTGCCATTTATTTTGAGGAATGAGAGTTTTTGGTTGATTACTGTATTTGTTACTAATTTTATTTTCAATGGTGAACAGGTATATACTCAAAATTAAGGGTATATCCCAAGGTTCTAATTTTTCTTTCGTTCTTGCTAATTTATTTCTATATTATTTTGAAAAAAACTTTTGCCTTCAAATAAAATCTGCCTACAGTTTTTTAATGATTTAATTGTTTTAAAAACATTAACTTTTCAAATATTTGGAATTCAATATATCCATATGACCTTTTTTAAAAGTTATAACCGATGCAGTTAGTAATAAATATAGAATAAAGTCTCAAAACGAAGTACGTAGAAGAAAAATTATGCGTAAAGTTAGATTTTTCAGGATGCTAAAAGTAATTGATTCTAAGCACTCCAAATTTCCTGATTGTAATAGCACTTCTTCATTCTCTAAGCGATTTCTTTCCAGCTTCTCAATTTGGGACTTCAAGTCGACAAACACTTAGCACTAGATGCTGTTTTAAAATTCTGTAAATTTCATCTTCAAATCATTACATTACATCCATTAAACACCATTTAATTCCAAAGTACTGTAAACTATTTAATCCAGCTATTTAATTATTTTAATTGTATGTAACAGTCTTTTAAATTATTTAAATGTTTCGCCGAATTGGTAAAGTTACAAGTTTACAATACGATGGTATTTTATATGCAAGGGCTCAATTTCATTTTGTAGTCGTGCAGGTTTTCTCGAAATACTTTTTACTAGAGAAAGTACTTGTAAGTTTAAGTCTCTAATTCTCGCTTAAAATTTTAAAGTTTACTTTCAAAAGCTTTTATAAATCCAAACATAATTCTGCTACAATTTTAAGTTCCGTTCATTTTTATGAAAAAGAGATGTGTAAAATAACATCAATGTGTTGATCCACTTATGATCTGGTCTGAGAAAAGTTTGTCATATCTTTAACCTCAAGAAATCCGTAACTCATGAAAGGCACTCCACAAATAGATCAAGTACTTTTCCTAGAATCAGCCACCTTACATTATTGAACATCAGCAGTACATTATAGATTGAATTAACTTCCTATAAAATTATGGAAATTATCAATTCTGAAGGGTTCGAGTAGTCATTGAATTTAATATATTTATTATTACTGACATTAAATCATTTAATTATTTTAATCTTGCCTTGGCACATAACACCTCTTGATAGATAATAAAATCGAAAAATACAAGTGGGCGTCCAATAGCTTCCATAAAACATTTTTACAAATCCAACATTTTCCCCACCATATTGGGTGCCCTATGTGTCGTCACTAACACAACTTTAGACAAATCGCATCCCGCAAAAAAAGTTACACAGCTCAAAATTGCAGAATTTGAGAAACATCAACTTACAGTATGCTATAAAACTTATATTGATAGAGTATAAGCTTCTTTTAAATTTTAGGTAAGTATTTATGGTGGTAACTTATATTACTATTATATAGAATATAATAGAACACGCTGGGGCACCTCATACTTATTTTTCAATGACATAACATCAAAATTTTTATTTTTTGACTAGTGTCACCTTTCTTGCCGGGGTGCGATATCATTGCTTAGGTCACTGAATGTTTTCATAACAACCTTACATATGTCGTTCCATGAAATACTCATTGGCACCGATTATAACTTTATCAATTCTTCTCTCATTGTAAGACCAACAGAATATCTAGCATACTATTATTTTTCCATAATAGTATTGTCGTGTAGATTTGCAAAAGGCAAGCGAGGACAAAGATTGCTGATCTCAACTCGAGACTTTATTATTCACTTGAACTGAGTGATACATCTCCTTTTATACCTTTTCCGAAAAATGAATCGAACATTCGATAATTCGAAAGTTCTAGAAATTAACATAAGAATATTACTGAAGAAGTGAGAAACAAACAGAAAGGGAACTTTAAAATGAAATCTACTTTTAGGCCACTTGCCTCTAGTGGGATTGGAACTCCGTACCTTCCAATTTGCAGTAAGGTGCAATACCGACTGAGCCACGATTTTCAAACGAAGTGAATAAGTTTCGCTACATTTCCCCCTCCTTAAGACGAAGCAGCGTCCCGCTGCAGCCTGATCTGGCTCCTTGTAACAGGTCCCCTGGAAATGCTGTGCTCTCTTCCGTCATCTAGTTGTTTCTTTGGATCAAGATAGGGTTTTAACCTAAGGACGTGGACTACATCTTTTGAGATCCGCCGTCTACTATTCTCCTCATTACTTTCTACTTCGTATGTTACGTCAGATAGTCGCCGTGTTATTCGATAGGGTCCGAAATAACGCCTTAGGAGCTTTTCGGACAGTCCAACTTTTCGTACTGGAGTAAAGACCCAGACTAAGTCTCCGATGTTGTAGTTGACTGGTCGATGTCTCTCGTCATATCGTCGTTTATCAGTTTGTTGAGCGTCAAGGATGTGGATTTTTGCAAGCTGTCTAGCTCCCTCTGCCCTGGTGATCAGATGTTGCACGTAATTATCGTCGTGATTTTCTGTATTGAGCGGAAGAATTACGTCTAGAGGTGTCTGGATATCTCTGCCATGAACGAGAAAAAATGGACTGAACCCTGTGGTGTCTTGTTTTGCCGAATTGTAGGCGAAAGTCACAAAGGGTAGGATGGTATCACAATTTCTTTGCTCGACGTCTACGTACATGGACAGCATGTCTGCCAATGTCTTGTTAAATCTTTCTGTCAAGCCATTGGTTTGTGGATGGTAGGATGTTGTCAGAAGATGAGACGTCTGGCACAATTGATTGATGTCTTTCACAATATTGGATAAGAAGGAACGTCCTCGATCACTTATCATTTCTCTGGGAGCACCGTGCTTCAGTATGATATCTTCAACTATAAATTTAGCGATTTCCGTGGCCTCAGCAGTTGGTAATGCTTTTGTGATAGTGAACCTCGTAAGGTAATCTGTACAAACAATGATCCAGCGGTTTCCGTTTCGGGTAACTGGAAAGCGTCCAAGTAGATCAATCCCAATTTTGGCAAATGGTATGTCAGGGGGTCTGATCGGGTGAAGTTGCCCCGGTGGCAATTGCGAAGGAGATTTTCGTCTTTGACATTCTCGGCAATGCGACACATATCGGCGTGTGCTCCGATATAGTCCTGGCCAATAGTATTTCCTCCTTATTCGGTCGTAGGTTTTGGCGAATCCGAGGTGACCGGCGGTTGGGGCATCATGAAGACTCTTTAAGACATCGCTGCGGAGTTGTTTCGGTACGACCAAGAGCCACTGCTGTCCCATAGGATCATAGTTTCTTTTGTAAACCACACCGTTTCTAAGTTGATAACTTCGGTATCCGTCACCTCTTTTAAGAATTTTAATTATGGGCTTCAGCTGCTTATCTTTTAGCTGCTCTTTTCTGTAATCTGTGATGGCTGAAAGGAAGGGATTTCATCACCGTTTTCGTTTACTGTTTCGAGAAGGGGCTTTCTCGACAGAGAATCGGCATCGGAATGTTTGTGACCGCTCTTGTAGACTATGGTGATGTCGTACTCCTGCAACCTTAAAGCCCATCGTGCAAGTCTTCCAGATGGGTCCTTAACATTGGCTAGCCAGCACAAAGAGTGGTGATCCGTTACTACGGTAAAGGGTTTTCCAAATAGATACGGTCTGAATTTACTGATCGACCAGATGACAGCAAGGCACTCCTTTTCGGTTGTAGAATAGTTCTTTTCAGCGGCTGTCAGGGACCTGGATGCGTAGGCTATCGGTCTTTCCTTATCATCTTGGATCTGTATTAGTACTGCGCCGATGCCATAACCACTAGCGTCTGAATGTATCTTTGTTTCTGCATTTGGAAGGAAATGTCCCAAAACAGGTTCACTTGTAAGTAATTTTTTGAGAGTTGAAAAAGATTCCTTCTGTGAAGTACTCCAAGAAAACTTCACATCTTTCTTCAATAAATCATGCAGGGGTTTTGCAATATCAGCGAATTTTTTGACAAATCGTCGGTAATACGAGCACAGGCCTAGAAAACTTCGAACATCTGCGATATTTTCTGGAGCAGGAAAATTCTTTACAGCGGCTATCTTTTGTGGATCGGGATAGATTCCATGTTGATCAACAAGGTGTCCCAGTATCGTTAGTTTCTTTTTGCCAAATGAGCATTTGGTGGAATTTAGCGTCAGTCCGGCCTCTTGGATACATTTCAAAACTTTTCTCAAGCGTATTTGATGTTCTTGGAAATTCGGTGCATACACAATGATGTCATCTAGGTAGCAAAGACAGATATTCCACTTCAAGCCTCGTAGTACAGTGTCCATCATCCGTTCAAATGTAGCGGGAGCGTTACATAATCCGAATGGCATGACTTTAAATTCATAAAGACCATCTGACGTTACAAAGGCTGTCTTATCTCTATATTATCAACCTCTATTTGCCAGTAACCGGATTTTAAATCCATCATAGAGAAAATTTGTGCACCAGCTAGGCAATCCAAAGCGTCGTCGATGCGTGGTAGTGGATAGACGTCTTTTTTAGTGACCTTGTTCAATCTTCTGTAATCGACACAAAAGCGCCATTCACCATTTTTCTTTTTCACAAGTACGACTGGAGATGACCATGGACTGGTTGATGGCTGTATCACGTCTTCTTTTAGCATCCGTTGTACTTCGTCTCCAATCACACGTCTTTCAGTGGCTGATATACGGTAAGGTCTCTGCTTGATTGGGACGCTGTCACCTGTGTCGATCTTGTGTTTCACAGAATTACCACTGGATTTCTTCAATTGCCTGTTAAAGTCGAAAATGTCACTAAATTCTTCCAGCAGATTCAATAACTCGTCTTCTTCAATAGTAGTCAGCTTAGTATCTAAAAGTTCTTTAAATGTTTCTCGTTTTAATCGCCTTCTGGAATTGTGTCTCTTAGAACCTTCTCGATCTTCATCACTTAAAGAACAAATTGCATCGTTTGTTACTGTCGTTAAGCAAGCCAGGTTCATTCCCTTCGGTATCAGTTGGGTTCGTCGAGAGAAATTTGTAACCCATACTTTACAACAGCCATTTTCAACATTAACGATTGAGGCTGGTATAGACAGCTCTCTTTCACACGTGAGAATTGTATTACCAATAATCATAGCTTTATCTGCTTCTGGAATTTCTGGATTAAGAGTACATATTTGCTTTGTCGAATTGGCTTCAATTACGTAATCTGTTGCTGCAAACAAGGTGCAAGAGCAATCAGATTTACATGACAACTGGTTGTCTGGAAGGATTTCTGCAAGTTGAAGTTCTTCATTTCCGCAATCTATGACAGCATCAGTGGCACGGAAAAAGTCCCATCCAAGTATCATTTGGTGGCTACACTGTGGAAATACCAGAAATTCAAACGGTTTCACAGTCCCATTCAATTCGACTTTTAATACACAGCGTCCTGAGGCGGCTACAGATTTTCCACAGGCAGTTTTCAGTACAGGTCCATCCTCAGTAAACATAGGTGTATTCAATTGTACGCGTAATTCTTCAGATATGACCGAATAATCGGCACCAGAATCAACAAGGGCTTTTACACACTGTCCATTCACTGTGATATAGGAGGAATTTTTCTTTAACTTGGTTGTAGTATACGTCGGAGGATTTTCTTCAACTGCGGCCTTACCTCCTGGACAGGTCGCCTGAGTTAGTTTTCCTCATTTGGTCGGCGTGGAGAACGGCTGGAGCGGCGAACAGGCGATTGTGACTGTCGGCGGTTGAAGGAGCGGCGAGGGTATGGTGAACTACTTCTGAAACTGGAAGAAGTAGGCTGTATATGTCGTGCATAGTTGTCGTCAAAGCTGTGTAGGGTCTCAGTGTCAATTTCTCGTCGAGGGTTAGATGTTCTGAGGGCTCTTGTATCTGCAAATATTTGTCGTCTCTCCCTACAGTACCTCAGCACGTGTCCTGGGCGTCCGCAATGGTAGCAGAGAGGTACATTATTGGCAGCTCTCCACAA
Organism: Metellina segmentata; assembly: GCA_947359465.1. NCBI lineage: Eukaryota > Metazoa > Arthropoda > Arachnida > Araneae > Tetragnathidae > Metellina > Metellina segmentata. Next base: position 103,500,779 of record OX375880.1, read on the forward strand.
GTCTGTCTTACGCTGTGGAACGGCGCTGTTTCTGGCCTCACGTCTTGGCTGTGACCCAACTGGAACTGAAACTCGAGGAGGGCCGTTGCGACTTCTTGGACCTGTGAGTGGTGCTAGAGCTTCCATAACTTCTTCCCGGACCAGAGATGCGACATCCGTTGGTGAAGCAGGGTCGTCGTTCGTGTAGTTTTGTACTTCCGGCAAGAGCTTTTGAAGCTCTTCCCTGACAATTGTTCGTACCAGCGATCTTAAATCACCAATGTCTGTTTCGGCCGAAACTGCAGAAACATTTGGCAGCCTCTGGAATCTTGGTCGGGTGATACGTCTTCGTCGGAGGCTTTCTATTTGACGGCAGCGTTTCACAAAAGCATCGACGGTCTCATAGTCCTGAACCAAAAGGATCTGGTGCAAGTCCTCTGCAATCCCCTTCATGAGATGGGCTACTTTCTCGACATCTGGCATGGAAGGATCAACTTTTCGGCATAGAGCGAGTACGTCTTGGATGTATGATTCAGACGTCTCGCCAATTTGTTGAGCACGTGCAACCAACAGTCTCAGCTTGACGTTTTATGTCATCTGTTTGGCAAAACGTGTTGTTCAGGGAATTCCTGAACGAAGTCCAATCAGTAAAAGTGTCCTCATTGTTATCAAACCATTGTCGGGCTGTTCCGGCGAGGTAGAATATGACGTTTGCCAGACACATACGTTCGTCCCAACGGTTATAGCTGGCGATTCGTTGAAAGTCCTTGAGCCACCGGCGAACATCTGGTTGGTCGTCTCCAGAGAATATGCATGGACTTCTGGGTGGCTGGTAGGTCAGGAACGGCACTGGTGCGATAATGACTGGAGCGGAGCTGGCAACTGGGAGCTTTTGCTCGGTGTCTTCATGGTCAGACATTTTCCTCGGGCCTCTACTAGGATTCGGTAAAGAGCCAAACTCAGGAGGGAGTCCTTGAAGACGTAGACTTCTGCGAAGTTCTTCCGCCGTATTTATTTTACCCGGCGCATCCACCAAAATGTCGTGTAGATTTGCAAAAGGCAAGCGAGGACAAAGATTGCTGATCTCAACTCGAGACTTTATTATTCACTTGAACTGAGTGATACATCTCCTTTTATACCTTTTACGAAAAATGAATCGAACATTCGATAATTCGAAAGTTCTAGAAATTAACATAAGTATATTACTGAAGATGTGTGAAACAAACAGAAAGGGAACTTTAAAATGAAATCTACTTTTAGGCCACTTGCCTCTAGTGGGATTGGAACTCCGTACCTTCCAATTTGCAGTAAGGTGCAATACCGACTGAGCCACGATTTTCGGACGAAGTGAATAAGTTTCGCTACAGTATTGATAGTTTTTGGTAATCTGCAATAACGCAGTAATTATTAACTTTTAAAGTCATATGTTTTTTTTTGTTATCAGAACTTACTCTGGAATTTAACAGTTCTTATTAACTGTTTGAAATGTTTAACTGTTTTTTAATAAGTTTTCAGATTAATTATATTACATTTTAAATAATACTGCTTTTTGACATTTTATTTTTAAACAATATATTTTAGAAATTTCAATGTTTTACTCGTTTAATTCAATTGAAATTGCAGCACTGAAATCTAAATATTAGTTTTGTTCGAAATACTGCGATCATGGCCCTCAGACTATTAACAAAAAATGACTTTTAAATAATAATAAGATTAACATAAAACAACAGCTTTGCCTAACCTTAATATTTTATTAGGTTGTACGTTAAAAAAAAAAAATTCTGGAACGAGTGCTACAATTAAAGGATTAATGAATCAGTACTTCAATCGTTAATTTTTATACCGAGCATCTTGAGATAACATGGTACTGCTTTTTAACTAGAATCGACATGATGACACCCCGATAGCTACATCTAGTAGTAAAAAGAATCCTGAAAATATTATATTACTCAAGATAGCTTAAAACACATAAAATCCTCTTTGAAAAACTGCAAGTTTTAAGGGACATGAATGAGTCCACAACCGTCAGAGACTTTTGAGGAACTTGTTTTTAATTCTAAAACCCTTTATCCCCCGCAAATTATTAGTTTCGTATATCTGTAATTATTATGTTGCATGTTTTGAGAAGTTTCAGGAACTTAAGTGTTCAAACTATTTGATTCACAAATAATTTTTCAATTCTTACTTTGAACCCTCAGAGCACATAGAGAGATTTACGCGCTGTAGACTGTTGATCTACTCTGCAACTTACATAATGACTAAAACAATCACACCTATAGGTTGAGAGATACATTCAAATATTCCGTTTGCCAAGACTTAAGAAACACTAAGAACACATTCAGGGAAAATTGAAGGTTTAGAACGTATCGTCTATTATTCTAAGGAGTTTAAGCTAAAATATTTTAGTTTGACAGTACGGTTTGCTTTAAAGTGATCGTTTTTTTACCCGTAAAAATTTGTTTGTTCTATTTTTCTCAAAAAATTCTACAAAACTTAAAACTCTGAAACACATCCTGTAATAACTGCAATTTTCACAGTAGACGAATGCGTACCAGACCTTCAGAGGTTTGAGGAAAAATGGTTTTTTAAATAATTGTTTTTATTGAAAATAATTGTTTTGTCTATCTGTAGTTAGATTGCATGCTTTTAAAACATTCCGTCTTTCTTGTACTAAAATAATTTCGTCTCGAGTTTGTTATTTAACCGCTAGTTTCAGATCTCTGAGCTTTATGATATTTCCGGGTTGTATTCAATTGATTTTCCCATGCAATCCACATAAAGAGCTCGTTTGGAAGAGTAAGGGACTAGCAACCAGAGGATCGATTATTAACCGGAGGATCGATTATTAACCGAAGTGAAAGACCATCCTGTAGATAGGAGACTGCTTCACGTTGTATTTGCGGTGGCCACAAATGTCCTCACTTTCCAGTGGTGTGAAAGTTTGAACAGTGGAGTGCCAGTTCAAGCGTTACCTCGTCATCTGACTACTGATCAAAATCATACAAAATTTTCGTGGGATCTCTCCCCTCGGATCTGATCCCGGACCGTCACCAATTGCCATTAGTGTTGCTTCAGTGCTAGATCAATTAATAATTGTAATTTTAGTTAACGTCGTACTAGAGCAACACAACGGGCTATTGACGACGGTCCGGAATCAGTCCCTTAAGGGAAAGATTCGAGGACAACACCTCGTAATTTTGAACCACGGTCAGATGACGAAGCAACACCTGAGCTGGCACCCCACTCTCCAAACTTCCACGCCAACCCAACGTGAGGACTTTCGGCCACGACAGATTTAAGGTGCACCAGCCGCCTCTACACCATACGTTTACAAACATCCATGCCCGGACCCGGATTCGAACCAGGAACCTTCCGATCTAGAGGCTAACACCTTAACCACTATACCGGTTGGTCGGCGCTAGATCAATTAAATGCCTAACTACCCACATAATGACTAAATAGTAAAAAAAAATTTTGAAAGAATGCTTCAAAGATTCGATTTGTCAAGAATTCTGTAACACTGCAGTTTTCACAGTAGAAGAATGCATACCCGACCTTCGGAAGGTAAACGGAAAATGTTTTTTTTTTGTCTAATGATTGGTTTTTGATTAAAAATAGTAGTGATGTCTTTCAGTAGTTATATTACATGTTTTTTTAATCAATTAGGCTTTTTAGTGCAATAAATAATATATTAATGAGTTTCTTATTTTGTCACTAGTTTCAATCCTATGAGTTTCATGAGGCTTCCGAGATGTGTACAACCGCTTTTCCAAACAACCCATATAATTTATACTAGCCACTGCGTGGCTAGCACGGCGTTGCCCGTGCTGTACTTTGTGGGGTTAGGTGTGTCTATTGGGAACGTTTGTAAACCACCGGTGTTTGCTACACAATCCAATTTGGTTTGCTGCGCAAACCAACACCACGGACAACGGCGTGATGGCCTCGTTATTGTGAAATTGGAATTGCGAAGAGAGTGTGACGTCACAATTACTTTGCGGGTGGGGTGCCAGCTGAGGTGTTATGTTATGATATGACCGTGGTTGTCCACATATATTTCCCTTATTGGATTTAACTACGACCCTAGTTAATAGGTAGTTGTAGTGCTTGAGAACGTTAATTAAAAATTACCCAATTTTCTCGGATACTTTCCTTAGGCGATTGATCCCGGACCGTAGTCAAAAGCCCGTTGAGTTGGTATTGTACGACGTTAATTAAAAATTGCCTCGGATCTTTTACTTAGGGATTGATACCGGGCCGTTGTAAATAGCACGTTGAGTTGCTATAGTACGACGATAGTAAAAAATTACCTCGGATGTCTCAATTAGGGAATTGATACCAGACCCTCGTTAATAGGCAATTGTGTTGCTTTTGTGTGATGTTAATTAAAAATTACAAATTTCTTCAAATTTAAAATTGGTTGAAATTTGTAATAAAAACTTGCACACAATTTGTGTTTATTGTTGTATTATTTTTAAAATCGATTTTATACACATGCATATATTACTACATTGGCAAAAATAGTATTTTCTAAGAATTAAAGAGATTTAAGTTTTTGAATAAGGCAGTTGAGAAAATTGAATGGTGAAAGGAGTGAGAAACATGTTTTTTTTACTGAAAACCGAAAAAATGAGTCTATTATTTTTTAAATTTTACAACTGAAATATGTATCTTATTTTGAACACAACAATGAAATGTGTTGATTTGGGCAACATAGTATATTTTAACCTCAAATTACTTAAATAATAGGGAGACAGAAAAATTAGAAATATTTTTGCAAGTTGAGGTAATTTTGAATAAAACAGATTAATAGACCAAAATAAAAGGTTTTTTTTTTGTTGAGTACTAAGAGAATTATTTTTTTGCTTACCTGAATTTTTAAAATTAGCAACGTTTGTAGATGTGAAATGTAACTTTAGAAACAATTAAATGAAATGAAATAAGTCTGTGCCATGTGCAAAAGGAAAACAAATTTTTTAAATGTGAATTTTTACTTGATTATTTTTCCCCGAGAGAGTATACATGTACACTTATTAAAATAACCATATGTGGCCAGAAATTTAAGTGATATCTCTTTATAAAAAGTAAAAAGGTATTAAATAATCTCAAACACTTGAGCGTGGGAGAAACACGGTTGAATGAGACAGAGTTGTACGACTTTAAGGGGGGGGGGGGGGGGTGATTGTGCCTTGTTGATGCTGACAGTGAATCTTAAACGAACTGGGAACTGAAGTTTTTTAAATTGGAATGGGATATGAGAAGTGATGATTGGTATTTAACGAATGAATACGTTTAAACTTGCAGCATGTCGAGTCACGATGGTGGCTTCAATAATATTTCGCATGAGTTTCTTGACAGAGTGTTGTGCCATTGCACAGTGAAGGTGGATTGATATTTGTGAGACGCATAATCGGTGCTCCAATATGTGCGAGAGTAGTCCAAATGGTTCCATTGTATTAAAAAATTGTGTCGTGTGTTTTAAGGCCTCATTTGTGTGACGCGTAATGTGTATAGATTTGTAAATTGAAAAACTACGGGGCAATTCTCGCAAGAGTTGCTTTTTGATGGCATTGACATGTTTATTTAATTGGGAAAGATTTGCCCTTTGGCACATCCCTGTATGATGAGTGGTTTGCTACAACAGCAATATATCGATGAACCACAGGGGTTGTAACCATTTGGCAGGGGGGCACAGGTGTTTGCACAACTGTTTGGCTTGTTTGCATAATCATAAAATGACGGAATGAATGGCAAATAAAAGAGCAATATGAGTGATTGATTGCCCAACTTGAAGGCATCCCACAGAATGGCAGCGCTCACTATTTGCTATTTGTGTTGTGGAAGTGACAGAAACACGTCCGTTTTGAAAACTAATCCTACAAAAGTTGCAAACACTTTTTATAGCACTTACATGCAACTCCTCTAATCCTTGACAGTGCTGGCTTCTTATACGACTGCCTTTTTATATTTGTCGGCACGAAACTGTGATTGGCTGTTACATAACACATTTGCATAGTTCCATCTAACTCTGCAGCAAATTGCAAGTTTAGATTAGCTTACAGAAATTAACATATTCCACAATGTCCTTAACTTTTGGCAGCGAGTGTAGACAGTTATAAAATAAAGTACTACGTGTGTTGTATGTTCGGCATGTCCTGACGAATCTATAGTACTTCCAATAATGAAATTTGGCACATAAGTAGTGTGAATATTTTAAAATTTTATAGTCCACCACGAATTTTAAAATTTAATCCAGAACATTTTAAAAGTAATGTAATGAGATATTTAATTATTATTGTGTTCCTCCGAATAGTAAGTCTTCAATTGGCATTGACTAAATACGTATTTACTGTGCGTATGTAGCTGCCCGATTACAGGATATCCCTTATAAAAATTTATTGCATTTTTAAAAGCATATTAACTATTAGTTTCGATTGTCATAATGTATAACATAAGTATATATATTTTTGTGTTTCCTCCATTTTTGGAACTGGATCACAGTTGTGCAATACGTTGTTTGTTATTGTTTCTGTTTGAGAGTACGATAGTTTGTATTATAATTTTTAAAGCATATTAACTTTTCGTTTGGATTATTTGGATATCTTTTTCAAAAGCAGAGACCTGCTTCATCAATTTACTGTCGCTATGTATTCCGAGATTGAATCGGAGAAGGTGTGGTACATACCACTGAATCAGATTACTCAGAGTGGAACGGTATGCACATTTGAGAGATGCTTTGATAAACGGTGGAAATGATGCGATAAAAAAACTGAAGTACACAGAAATGACTAAACTTCCAAAAAGATATAAAAACCAAAAGTAAAAGTTTATCCTTTTGTAAATTTAAACGTTGCATAAATTATTAAAAAGTATTGGTATGCTTTTCAAAAGACACCCAAACACAGAAGAAAAAAAATAGCATTAAAGATCGACAAAATAACAGCATTTCGCAATAACGTGTGTTTTTTTTTTTTTTAATTTACAGCCCCCAGTATGCAAAAAAGGCAGTGATATAAGAAGCCAGCATTGGCAAAATGATGTTTAAATCGAAGACTACCTTTTTGGAACTGGATCACAGTTGTGCAATACATTGTTTCGTATCATAGCGGATAAAAGTAGCCTCGCGATAGGATTTTTAGTAGCGACGTGGGCTTTGTATGAAGTCAATGTAGGTCTAACTACACTAAAGCGACAACGCAGTAAAATGACGACAATGACTGATATTTTCGTGAGGCAAAATATAGCAGTGTAATCTGTAGGGAGAAGCCGATACTAAACAAAAGCATAAAAACAGCATTTGTTTTAGTCGTATAACAAAACATTGTGGGGCGTACGTGAAAAGAGGACGTTACAGCAAAATGCCATAATTTTGTTATTACTTAATGAAATTTTATGTTTGTTTCTGTGTGTGAGTGTCTTTTGGAAAGAATAGCAATATTGAATTTTGATAATTTATGCAATATAAAAATTTACAAAAGCATCACCTGTTACTTTTGGTTTTTATATCTTTTTGGAAGTTTAGCGATTTCTGTGTACTTCAGTTTTCGTACAGCAACATTTCCATCGTTCATCAACGCATCTGAATCAGATGCGTCAAATGTGCATACTGTTCCACTCTTGAGTCATCTGATTTAGTCGTATGTACAACAACAAAAATGATAAAAATTAACTATACGAAAACCAAAGTACTATACAGAAACAAACAAAAGATTGCATAAATGAAACAAACCAGAAATTGCACAAAAGATCAAAATTAAATATCGCTAAACTTTGAAAAAAATATCCAAACTAAAAGTTAATATGCTTTAAAAATCAAAATCCAAACTATCGTAGTCTAAAAAAGAAACAATAAAAAACGTATTGCACAACTGTTATCCAGTTTCAAAAATGAAGTAAGCACAATAAAAAGATACTTATATAAAAGATTAAAAGTCAACACTCACTAAAAGTTAAAAAGAAACAATAACAAACGTATTGCACAACCGTTATCCAGTTTCAAAAATAAAGTAAGCACAATAAAAAGATACTTACATAAAAGATTAAAAGTCAACGCTAACTAAAAGTTAACATGCTTTAAAAAAAGCAATACATTTTTTAAAGGATATGCAGTAATCGGGCGGCTACACGGCAACGGATACACACGCGCAGTAAATACGGATTCATTCAATACCGATTCATGACTGTTGCCATTCGGTAGAAAGATAATAATAATAATAGAACATCGCATTAAATTAATTTTAAAATTTTCAAGATAAAATTTTTAAAATCGGGCTGGTCTATAAAATCGCAAAAAAATTCGTACTACATGTGTGCCAAATTTCATTAGTGTGAATGCCATAAATTCGTCATAAATTCACACACACACAAACTTTACTTTATAATAGTAGAGAAGTAGCCACATCAATTGGTTGAAGGAATACTTCAAGGATTTTACCTGTCGAGAAAACTAAAACACTTATAACATCCTGAAAAAACTGCAAGCGCATGGAAGAAAATTGAGTCCTCTACTTTCAGAGGCATTTAAGGTGTTCGAAAAGACAAGTTTATTTATTTATTTTTACTTTTGACTTTAGAATCCAGTTTTTTTTTACAACAGGAAATAGGTGTATGCTTAAAATAGAATAAATCAGTTATACTGTTTTTTGTAACGTGATATTCTAATTTGTTCAAAAAGACGATTTCTATTGAAAATTATTCCTAATATTATTCTTCATGTTTTGAACCTCCTTCAAGATGCTAGAAGAAAAAGGTTTTTTTACAATTTTTTAATCAAGGAAGCGTACAAAAAGTAACATTTTTTCAGGGATTTCAACATTTAAAAATACATTTATTGACTAAATACTCTGATTAAAGTTCAAACCATCCATGGTTTTATATAGGTCATAATTGAAAGATCTTGGTATCATTTGAATGCTAAGAAATTAGAAAATATTTTGAATTAATAAAAATATATTGATATTGTGGCCAATTTTCGTGATTTCTAGTGTATAAATACGCTGTAAGAAAATTGTTTTTATATTTGAAATTATACGTTTGCTTTAAGTAATAGTTTTGTCAGAGTGTAATTCTATCGCTGCATGTTTAAAAACTTTCCGGAACTTTAGTGCTAAAACTAATTATTTCATTGCTCACTTTTCAGTTGTTATTTTCAAATCTCTGAGCATCTTGAAATTTACGGGTAGAGTACATTTGCTTTGCTCTACAATCCATATAATGACTAAATAAAACGACGGTATTGGTTGAAAGACTACATCTTGAAATTTACGGGTAGAGTACATTTGCTTTGCTCTACAATCCATATAATGACTAAATAAAACGACGGTATTGGTTGAAAGACTACTTCAAAGATTATATGTGTCAAGAATTCTAAGAAAAAAATTATAAATCATCGTGAGAAAACTGCAGATTGCATGGTAGAAAAATGACTTCAGATGACTTTAAGAGAGTTAAGGGAAAACGTTTTATAGTTGATAATACGGTTCTATTAAATAATACTTTTATCGATTTGTAATTAGTTATCCAACTATACCACCAACCTCTTGGCCTTCGGTACTACAGAGGGTTAACTTGACTTGGTTTTTGAAGGAGTACCAAAATGATGAGCTGCCGCTACTCCTAACACGAACAGCAACTTTTTTGTAATTGGTTGCTTCAAAATAGTACTTTTATCGAACTGAAATTAAGTTGCATACTTTTAAAACTTTCCGACATTTTAGTCCTAAAAACAATTTATTTGTAAGTCAGTTAATCATTAGTTTTAACTCTGTGAGCGTCATGCTATTCTCGAGTTGTATACAATTGCTTTCCCCATAAAACTCACAAAATATTTAAATAGCCACATGTATTGTTTGAAAGAACACTTCAAAAATTCGGTGTTTGAAGAATTCCAAACTCGTACAAACCATTCTGTGAAAACTTTAGTTTTCCTGGGGTAAAAAAATGCGTATACGACTCTTAGAGGGTAAAGGGAAAATGTGTTTTTTTATAACACGGTAGCTTTAAAAGATAGTTTTACCTATCGTTACTTATTACGTTTCAGGTTTTTCAAATTTTCTGGCAGTCAAGTGCTAAAATTAACCATCTAATAAACCCTGTTTTTCAGTCCTTAGTTTTGCAACCTGAACATCTTAAGATTTCAGATTACTGTTCTCTTGCTTTTTCCTACAGCCCACATGATGACTTAAAAAAACACATCTTTTCTGTGAAAAAATCTTACAAATATATTTTATTTTTCAAGAATTCTAAAGCAATTTAAAGTTATACTGCAAAAAAAGAAGTTGCATTATTCGAATAAAGATACCTTGAACTTCCATTGACTCTCATAGGGTCGAGGGAAAATGTGATAACTATTTTTATACGAAACAGTCATTTTACAATAGCAGTATCATCGTTTATTGCTTATTTGCTATAGCAGTTATTATTATTTTTTTAATCCTACGCCCAGCTCAGGGCCTTTCGGCCATACGCTGTATTGCCGTCCAATATAGCGAATAAAGTCCTTGGGGAGAAGTATCCCTGGTGTCAATGTCCTGTAAACTAGAGCACTCCGCAAGGTGCTGTCTGTTCATAAAACCATCGCTACAAAGCGGACAGATCGGGAAGGTAGCCACCCCAATCTTATGTAGGTGTTGTTGGAGATAGTCATGTCCGGTTAATAAGCGGAAACAGGCCACTCCAATCCGTCTTGGTAGATCAGTAGGGATTCTTCCCTTGTTACTCAATAGTCAATCCCAACTCCTTCCTTGTATATCCCTCTGATACTGCAGTTTTCTTTGTTTCCCAAACTGAGATTTTATGTAAGTCCTGCAGTTCCGCAAAGGGAGAGGTGGAAAAGATTGGGGCAGGGAGAGGGCCGATTTAGCCAATCTGTCAGCTTCCTCGTTACCCTTTATCCCACAGTGACTTGGAATCCACTGTAGAACAATCTCACCACCACCCTCAATGAGGCGACTGATAGTTTCTTTGCATTGTGCCTCTGCCATTGAATACACGTGGTTTCTATTAGTAAGAGCCTGAATTGCTGCGGTTGAGTCGATAAATAAAACAATTTTCTTATCCCTTCTTGTGGCAAGGACCTCAACAGCCATAAGAACAGCATAAATCTCACCATCAAAGTTGTCACAGAAATTTCTAACCGCCTTACTCAGCTGGAAGTATTGGCAAAAGGCCACAGCACCCGCCCTATTAGATTCAGGGTCGGCAGAGCCATCAGTATAGACATGGAGCCAGTCAGGGAGAGGATATCTCTCGTAGATGGTAGCCATCGCGAACGATCTCAACTCAGCATCAGTATAGTTTGTCTTGTTGCAAGGAAGAACCAACTGGAAGTCCGCCTCGGCAATGTATGTGCAGTCCATCTCAAGGGCATCCATACAAAGCTGTCTACTGATGTCAGGCATGTCAATCCTGTTGCCGATCTCCCTTACGCAGTTTAAAAAAGCTATTTGCATTTTTAGTCTGCTTATTGCGGGATCATACCCCCGCCAGTAGCTGTTACCATTTCTAAGCAATTTCTCGCTGAGGACAAGGGCAGCCCTGTCTCGGCGATCAGACAGTGGTTCTATGCCACTCTGAAGTTCCAAAGATTGAATTGGAGTAGATTTTGCTCCACCAGTGATTAAACGCAGAGCACAATTTTGTACAACATCGAGCTTAGCAAGAGTGTTGGCACAAGCCGTAACCAAAATTTCGGAACCATAGTCAATGATGGACCTGACATAAGATTTATAGGTGTTAGCAAGGACCTCTTGAGTTGAACCCCAACAAATTCCGCAATTCTCTTCATTAAATTCATCCGCTTATGCACTCTGTCTCTTGTTTTTAAAATATGATGTTTCCAGTTGAGTTTAGGATCCAAAACTACGCCTAAATAAGTGGGATTTGCCGTACGCGGTAAAGATTGTCCCTTGAAGAAGAGAACAGGAGAATGATTTTTAGTACTCAGAGTGAAGAGCCTGGAAGGTTATCTTGTCTGGGTTCACCACCATTTCATTACATTCGGCCCAATCGCCTAATTTAGTTAAATCCTTATTGTGAAGGTCTTCGAGTTTTTTAACATCAGAGCCAGTTGTCCAAATAACTAGGTCGTCTGCATAGAGAAGACACTGAACACCCTGAGCAGTAGAGAGTTCATCGATAATATCGTTGATGATGATATTGAAAAGGCAAGGGCTCAAGACCGATCCCTGAGGCAGGCCCTGTTTAGTTTGACCTAAAGTAGACCTGACATTTTCAAGTTTCGTTCTGATAAATCTCTGGCTGAGGAAAGATTTCATCCAGCAAAATAGGCGCCCTGAGACCCCAAGGCATAAAAGTTTCCGCAGAAGGTTTGCTCTCCAAACACGGTCAAAGGCAGCCTTAAAATCAACAAACACCGCCAAGGTACTTTGTTTCCGATGGAAACCATCCTTCACCTCCTGCGAAAAGCAGGCAATCTACTCAACAGTACCTCTACCCCTTCTAAAACCTGCTTGTCTCTCAGAGACACCTCCACTCTTCTCCAAAAAATATTCCAACCTGTTCACAACCATCCTTTCTGCAACCTTGCACAGAACACTAGTAGGGAAATCGGCCTAAAGCTCTCTAAAAACTAGGAAGGATATGATGAATTCTTAAGGAGCGGGAAGATTTCAGCCTTTCTCCACATACTCGGAAAATGGCCATGCCAAGTATAGTTAATGAAAGTCAAAATGACCTTTTTTCCATGGGGTCCAAGATTAATTAAAAATTCTGGTAAAATATCATCGGGTCCAGCGCTCTTACCCTTCACCAACTTGTTGATGGCGTTTTGCAAGTCGAAAAGGGAGAAAGGGGCATTAAATGCCCACTCCATATCTTGAGTTAAACAGGTATGCCTCAATTGAGTGTCCCGACGAGTAAGACGACTTCGAGGACGAAAATTGCTAACCTTACAGTAATGCTTATTAAAAGATTTGGCAATATCTCCAAAGGAAGTGAGAGTTTTTCCGTTATAGAAAATGGGTTGTCTGCGCCTTTCCGTCTGATTATTTAGTCTAGAGAGAAATTGATGAGCCCTTTGTCCATCACGTCTAAAGTCCAGTTTAGAGAGAAAATCTGAATAACAAGTGCGTTTGGCTGTCAAAATCTCTTTCTTGAGGGCAGCATTGCATTTTCGAAGGGAGGTGCAATCTTCCATTAACCCAGTGGAGAAAGCCCTTTGTCTTGCAGAATCACTTTGAACCCTAAGTTCCTGCAATTTATCATTCCAGAATGGTTTAAAATGTTTCATTTGTCCTCTAGGGATACAGAGCAAGGCACATTCTTGTATAATGATCATAATTCTGTCCAGAGACCCATCAACATCACTAATTGATGGGAAAGAAGAAAAAAGTCTCTCAGTCAAATCAGTATAACGGTTCCAGTCTGCCTTTTTAAGGTTCCAGCTGGGAAGTCTCGCCTCGGTAGAATGATAACAAGGGAACGAGACCACGGCAGAAAGAATGTCATGCCCCGCTCCACCCGGACTATTCAGAAGGATATGATGAATGTTAGTGACCATATTCGTATGCGCCAGTAGAAGGTCAGGACTAGAGGTCCTTCCACCATAAGAAAGAAAGGTTGGTTTGTTGAGAGAGTTTGGCACATATTGAATAGGCCCAATATCAATAAAGTCCTCTACAATATCACCAACTGGGCAGTTTCTATCATAGCCCCATCTCCGTGAATGGGTATTGAAAATATAGCAGTTATTATGAGCTGTCAATCATAACAGATTTATTATCGGTTAGTAATTACATAATTTTAAGACTACATTTAATGCTCCAAGTGGCTTAGATAGGATATCTAAACCATCAAGATGTGACCGATTTTGCTAATGACATGATACCTCGCGATCACTATATTGCTGATTTTTTTATGACGAAATTGTGATGATCTGGTCAGTTTTCTTCTTATGACTTATACAGAATGGCCCAGCGGGTAATGTTTGAAACTAATCGAAATTTCAAAGCATATAAGAGTGCTAAAAAGATTTTATATTAAAATTAAATAGCAAGCAATTAATGATAAAGAGGTTCGAAGTGATCGCCTTCTTTAACAAGGACAGCAGTGAGGCGGTTCAAGAATCCATCCATCATGTGTGAGCACACTTCGATGTCAATCATGCCGTTTGCAGTTTTAACGGCAGTTTTCAGTTCAGGAAGTGTCTTAGGAATTGTCTGCCACACTGTTCTCTTCAAATAACTCAACAAGAAAATATCGCAAAGGTTCAAATCCAGGGAATAAGCCGGCCATTCAATATCACATTGGAAGTGCGATGGGTAATCCAACCCAATGATTCGACCGTAATAATGATCACTGAGCAATTCGAAAACTTTCGCCGTACGACGTGGTTTTGTACCATCCTGCATGAACCAATGACCATGGAGCAAGTTATTACCGTGAAGAAATGGGATTAACTCCCTGTCCGGAAACAGTATGTATTTCCCAGCGTTTAATGTGACAGTGATGAAAACTGGGCCATACACACATCATGGGAGGATATTGCGCACCACACAAGAAATAGCCCACTCTAATGATCATGCGCACAAAGTTTGGCCTCACTTGCTCGCAGCTAGCGCCATCTATTAGGCTTTTTTTCAAACATTACGCTATGGGCCACCCTATGTATAGTCCATAAAGATCTGACCAGTTTTGTAAAAACGACATACTACACCAAAAAGATAAATTTCAGAGAGAAAATATTAAATTCTTGAAAAAACAGTCTGATGATAAACCTAATCATGATCACAACTACACCGACTGGCAGACAAATCTGTTGCTTTCTGGCGTGCGAGAATGTTACACATTTTATAGAATAGTGTAATGGTGTCTGAATAAAGACAACGGAATTTTTTGTGATTTCTTTGATAACTACTTTTGTTCGAAACTGTTAGTTTACAATAACATCAACGGTTGTTGCTTGTTTGCTGTATCAGTTGTTATAAGCTATCAACAACACATTTGTTACCAGTTAGTATCTATGTAATTGTAAGGTTAACTTTAAACCGCCATGTGACTTAGAAAAACATCTCGTTCATCATGATGTGAGCAATTTTGCTCATGACAAGATACTTTGCCATCAAGATATTGACCTTTTTCTTTAATGACAAGGTTAAGATGACTTCGTCAGTCTACTTATTTAAGTACCTGTTGTGCGGTAAAAAAATTATTCCTTATGAACTTTAGCGGCTATTAGGGAAATTGTTTTTCTTTAAAAAAAATAATTACTGGTTGATAGTTTACTTTAAATATTATGTTTCTCAAAAACTCTAAAATGCCAAAAGTCTTCCCCGGATAACTGTAGTTTTCGTGATTTCAATAATAGTACTTTAAATGGAAAATGTGATTTCTTTGATAACTCTTCTTTTTTTGATCTGTTCAAAACTATTAGTTTACAATAATAGTATCAACGGTTAGTGCTTATTGGCTGTAGCAATTATTGTAAGCTGTCAATAACACTTATGTTAACATTTAGGAGTTATGAAATTGCTGTGTAGCAAGAAGCAATCGCTACATAGGTTGCGATTCAATGGCCAATGAAATATCATTAATAGTGATTACACAATGCATTGTAGGATTAAAACAATAATCAGGTAAACCTGATACATGCTGTTGTTTGTGTTGACGAGTAAAAGGAATGCCCAAAATCAAAAGATTTAAAAATCTAAAATATAGAACATTTATTTATAAGTGTATTAAGATTATAATGAATTTTACAATAATTATATGGTCACGGACATAACCAATTAACAAAAATCAACAGCGCGACACATAATTTGATCTACCTTAAATTTATAATATTATATTTTAACGTTCCTATAAGAGGAGGCAGGAACGAAAGAGATTGAAGAAAGAGGTAGAAGGGATAAAAAAAATGGCTCTGGGTGCAGAGTTACCATGTACTAGAAAGCATTTTGTCAGCTTTTTGGAATACCAGCAAAAGGCCCCTTTAGCAGACCGCCACGGAGAACGTCCAAAATCGCACGTTCCAAGGAGAAAAAAAGCCAAGAGAGACGCTTTCTCGTTGTGTCCCCTTTTTATACCATCACTCTCCTGTTGCCACCATCCTTCCAGAAGTTTTGGGTTGGATCCCTTCTTGGCAAGCAAATTTTGTCATTGGCCCAGGGATGCTGATCGTTTCTTCGTTTCTGCATCTGGCAGGAGTCCACCCGCAATTCGGGGGTTGGGGTGGGGCGAAGACCGCTGTCGGACGATGAACTTCAGCGTCGACCCTATCGAATTCCTTCAGAGAGGGGGAATAGTTTTATGGGTCTGCTGCAAAGGGGTGTTGGGAGGAACGAAAAAAGCTTCGTTTCGAGAAAGGGACAATGGCTGACTGAAGACAGGACACCTTCATAGCAATGCACTTGGAATCATTTGAGCCGAAAAAAGAACCAGAGGAAGCCATTGGTTAAAAACATATCCCACAGGAAAGTAAAGCAAACAGTGGATAGAAAAACACAATATAACACTCAAATGAAAGCTTAAATTTTAAAGGTTTTACAGACCAAGCATCTCTTCGGTACTTCCAAATATTTAAAAGAATATACATTTACAACACAAAATATACAAAAGGGGATGTAATGAAACCCTTTATAAGCGAAGAACTCCAAAGTTAAATTACTAAAAAAAAACTTAGAGTTTGCAACACAACAAATATCGTACCCTTTCCGAAAAAATTTTATTTTTATCTCAAAATAAAATAAAATTTGTAATAAAATTACCGAATAACACCCAAAGTTTAAGGATGGATACGCAACCCTGATACGAAACATATACAAAAAAAAAAGAAGAGGGGAAAGTAGGGTAAACCTAGACACCATTGCCTCCCAAGAAAACCTAGTGGATGTATATATATGTATATTTTACATTAGGCACAGACACGATTAAAAAATACATAATTTTAAACATCACGTTATTATAACACCTAACCATAAGCTATACTTTTAATCTCGAACAGAGATTTCTAAGCACTCCGACCCAACCATGGCACTTGTATGCCATAATAGACCAAACAATAACGTAGAAATCTACCTATTATTACAAAACACTCAGCAAGTACCCTCAACTGTCTCTAAATACTAACATTCACTGTCTAGACGCACATAAGTTTATAAAAATAGCCGTGTAGCATTTAATACCTATACTCCCGGAATTAAACCAAAACACTTTGCTCGTGCATTTATTTTCATCACCGCAAGAAACCGGTTAATTTAGGAAATACAACAAAAAAAAATTTTAAGAAATAAATTGGTATTGCACAAAATAAAAAATTTAAAAAAAAAATTCACTGCAAAAAAAAAGTTTTGTTTCAACCAGGATAAACACAGAGAAAAAATCCCAAGCAACAAGTGTGAATAAAGTCAGACCAGCTGGCAATACCCACACCAACTTGCAATAAGGAAACCCAACAATCAGAAAAACAACGATGCGTCGACTCATCGAAATTCAAACCAAATTGGAAAGGTAACACGGAATTAAGATTTTAAAGTTGAAAGTACTATTTTCTGAAAGAATTTATAAACTAAATTTATGTTACAACACCCAGTTAGATTAAAAGCAGCGAAGAGCAAAAATTTCATCGATATCTTTTTGGAAACATTTAAGCCAAGCAGAAGGGTTTGCCAAGAATGATCTAAGACGAATATCTGTACAAGTGCAAAGGACTGACTCAAAAATGCAGAAGAATAAGACTGAATACACAAAACAAATGTACAATACAATAATAACTGAAGTAATAAATGCGGTTAAAATACGCAGCGCTGAATAACCAAGTTTCAAACATGTGGAACAGCATAACAACTATTTACAACCATTCCAAAAAAATAACTATTTACAAGAACAGAAAATCGTAAGCCAAACTGGGAGTGGCAAGAATAAAACAGACATCAGGAAGAAGGACCAAGACATTTAAGGTCACCTGACAATTTGTTTAAAAAAAACACTCATCATGAACATGACATGTTCAGAAACACAGAGAAATTTTGGAGAGAAAAGAAAACGTAAACAACCACCCAAAGTGTTGCAAAGTGAACGATAAAGGTTTTTAAATACGATATAAACACAGCAATACGTGAAATTGTACCTACTTAAACCTCTATCCTACCGAGATTAAAAGGATGTAGGGTTATATTAAAGCCTGTCACATTTTAAACCATAAAAATAATGTCTAGCCTTTTGAATGTCAAAACACAACGAAATATCAAAAATACAAAAATTTGAACAATTATCCTAGCGTTTTACTATAAAACCCGCCGCATTTCTTGGCCTTAAGATACGAGATAAATCCGAAGGAGTCTGTAATTTTTCCCGCGCAGAAATATTACTATTTGTAGGTACAACGTTTTGAGTTATAACCTCGTCTGAATTTAAAGGAGAGGGTGGATTTTCTGGAATAGAAACTTGATGATTTGAAGTCATATAGTTCTGAGCAATAATATCCTCCGAATTTGAAGGCGTAGGTGAATTTTCTTGTAAAGAAACATTAACACTAGTTGGCATATAGTTATGAAAAATACCAGCGTCCCCTGAATCAACCATTGGTAATATATAAGGAGGGTATCCGCCGAGGCAAAAAGTGCAAATTTTGTAGCGAAGGAATGAGTTTCCTCGAACTGCCCAGTAAATTTCTGCTTGAGACCCTTATAGTCCAAATCAGAAGTTACCAATGATGCTTCGTAATACTTTTTTGCTCGGCCCTCCAATTTCAATTTGAGAATAACTATTAAGTAGTTTTCTGCCCAGCCTCCTAAAATCGCAATTTGATCTAAAGCCTTGAAAAACTCCCTCGCATTTGCCCCGTGTAAATTTGGAATTAAGGATAAAAGAGATGGGTTTTTCAACACATCCGAATCCTCAGTGGTGTTCGTCATAATAAAAGGATCTCACTCACACGCCCCTCTTAAAATACAAATATCAAAATACACACTAAAAAAAATTTAAGAATGCACACACGGTAATAAAAAGAACATATGTAATTTACATGGATAGCATTCCTTCCCACACGTCATCACATACAGCACTTCAATGTATCAGAACCGTCACGGCACCAAATTCTCCTTGCTGTGTAGCAAGAAGCAATCGCTACATAGGTTGCGATTCAATGGCCAATGAAATATCATTAATAGTGATTACACAATGCATTGTAGGATTAAAACAATAATCAGGTAAACCTGATACATGCTGTTGTTTGTGTTGACGAGTAAAAGAGGAATGCCCAAAATCAAAAGATTTAAAAATCTAAAATATAGAACATTTATTTATAAGTGTATTAAGATTATAATGAATTTTACAATAATTATATGGTCACGGACATAACCAATTAACAAAAATCAACAGCGCGACACATAATTTGATCTACCTTAAATTTATAATATTATATTTTAACGTTCCTATAAGAGGAGGCAGGAACGAAAGAGATTGAAGAAAGAGGTAGAAGGGATAAAAAAAATGGCTCTGGGTGCAGAGTTACCATGTACTAGAAAGCATTTTGTCAGCTTTTTGGAATACCAGCAAAAGGCCCCTTTAGCAGACCGCCACGGAGAACGTCCAAAATCGCACGTTCCAAGGAGAAAAAAAGCCAAGAGAGACGCTTTCTGGACTGGACTGGACTGGAATATCCCTTTCGGAGCACCCGCTGCAATGCAGCTCATCTCCACATCAGAAAAAGAATTAATTAAAATAAAGACTATTAAACATAAGGGTGGGTTTATTTAAATAAAAGTAAATCAAGGGTGCAGAAAAACAAGAGCTAGAATAACCGTAGACACTCAGGCCGCAAAACCACCCTCCCATCTGCTGACCGCGACCATGAGTGCTTAGGTTTTTGGTCCAGTTTGACTCGGGGACTAATCCCCTGGACTGCTATCCGCTCGCACAGAAGAGCGTTAGCAAGAAAGAAAAGGAAAGGAGTAATTGCGCTTAAGTAGAGAAATTACTGTTTAAAAACTAAAATTTAACTTTAAGAAGTGATAAATTAGTGATCCAGTCGAGTCTTCAAAAGCCCTTTGCTGCTGGTGTACAGAATTAGCAAAGAAAGGGAATTAAAAAGGGGGGAAAGCTAATATGGTACAAAGTTAAATATAATTTGTTGGATCCAAACGGAAGACTCCACATCGGCGCTTCGGTCTTTGCGGGAAGGTGTTAAAGTCCTTATGCAAGATAGCACGAGGCCTTTTTTGTGAGCTGATGTTAGTAGCATCATAAGGTCTAAGAGATTGAAGAGCTTCGTTTGGAACCTGTGGAATTTTGAGGAAAAATTTTGAAGAGAGTTGCTGCAAATATTCAGCGACGGGTTTAATGTTGAGGTCCGAATGTATAACTTCGTTACGGACATAGAACGGAGCATCCACGATCATTCGCAAAACTTTGTTTTGGAATGTCTGCAGTTTCTTGAGATTTGTGGAATTCGTAGATCCCCAGATTTGTGAGCCATAAGTGAGTGTGGGTCTGATTATGGATTTGTAAAGTAGTACTTTGTTTGTGAGGGATAGTCTGCTCTTACGAGAAATGAGTGAGTAGAGTTGGGATTTGGCTATAATTCCCTTACGGATGGAATGCTTGACGTGTTCGTTCCAAAGCATTTTCGGGTCTAAAATGAGACCAAGGTATTTGTAATTTCGGACCCAATACACAGGAGTGCCGAAAAGAGAGATGGGGGGGGATTGGAAGGTGATCTGGATTGCCAAGGTTGATATTAAATCCGTAATAAAACTGGAAATATCTCCGTGAGAACATCATACAAGCGCACTTCGAAGCGTTAACTTTAATGCGCCAATCAGAGAGCCAGAGCTGAAGGTCTGGTACATACTTTCTCATTCGTCCGAGAATATGGTGGATGTTGTTCGATTGGAAGAGAACAGCAGTATCGTCGGCGTAAATAGCCAAATCTGTGTGTTGATTTTTCGGCATATCGTTGACAAACAAATTAAAAAGACGGGGTCCCAGAAGGGATCCCTGGGGAACTCCGGCACAGATGGGGCGGTGGGTGGACAAACTGTCTCCGTTGACACAGAAAGAACGATTGCTTAAGTAATCGTAAATAATTGAGATAAAATGGGCCGAGAATCCAAGTCGCATGAGCTTGGTTATAAGTCCGTCGTGCCAGACTCTGTCAAAAGCCTTGGCAACATCTAGGAATAACACACCAGTGTGTTGTTTTTTGCGATAGCCCTCATGAATGAGAGACGCTTTCTCGTTGTGTCCCCTTTTTATACCATCACTCTCCTGTTGCGACCATCCTTCCAGAAGTTTTGGGTTGGATCCCGTCTTGGCAAGCAAATTTTGTCATTGGCCCAGGGATGCTGATCGTTTCTTCGTTTCTGCATCTGGCAGGAGTCCACCCGCAATTCGGGGGTTGGGGTGGGGCGAAGACCGCTGTCGGACAATGAACTTCAGCATTGACCCTATCGAATTCCTTCAGAGAGGGGGAATAGTTTTATGGGTCTGCTGCAAAGGGGTGTTGGGAGGAACGAAAAAAGCTTCGTTTCGAGAAAGGGACAATGGCTGACTGAAGACAGGACACCTTCATAGCAATGCACTTGGAATCATTTGAGCCGAAAAAAGAACCAGAGGAAGCCTCTGGTTAAAAACATATCCCACAGGAAAGTAAAGCAAACAGTGGATAGAAAAACACAATATAACACTCAAATGAAAGCTTAAATTTTAAAGGTTTTACAGACCAAGCATCTCTTCGGTACTTCCAAATATTTAAAAGAATATACATTTACAACACAAAATATACAAAAGGGGATGTAATGAAACCCTTTATAAACGAAGAACTCCAAAGTTAAATTACTAAAAAAAAAAAACTTAGAGTTTGCAACACAACAAAATCTAAGGTTACCTGTAATCCGCCACTGACTTAGTCAAAAAAATTTGGATCATCAAGGTGTTACCAATTTTGCTAATGGCCTTGCCATCAAGATATTGACATTTTTTTAAAGACGAGTTTAAAATTATCTCCTCAGTTTTCTTATCACTTGATCTATCGTCCATTAAGAACCAACAGACTTGACTAATGACGAGATACCATACCAAGACAACTACCAAACGGATAAAACTTCAGAGAAATAATTTAAATTCTTGAAAAAAAGTCTGATAATCGTTCCAATCGTGAACATAACTACACCGACTGCCAGAAAAATCTGTTTCTATCTGGCGTACTAGAATGTTAAAAATTTTATAGGATAGTGTCATGGTTTAGGAATGAAGACATTGGATTTGACATTCCAAGAAGGTTGAACAGATTGTTTTTATCGCTTCGTGGAACGGAGAGAAAAATATTTCCTGTGTGCTGTATATATAAAATAGTATATGTTCTCTTGTTTAGCGTTATCGGGGTTTATATTTTGGTCACCGGAAAGGAAGCCAGATAATAGTCAGACAATTGCGACAATTCATACCCCGACACATTGGTGGTTGCACGTTTGGAGTGATCATGCTGAATGCCCGAATTCGATTGCTGGTCTTGTTGGCCGTTGTCGCCGCGATGGAACCACGTTCAGCAAACGGCAAGTGAATTTTGTTCTAATATTTAAAATTAATTATTATAATATTATAAATAAAGGAGGTAAATGATAGAATTTTTTACGTTTTTTGATTTGACTGTTTACAGGTGATTAGTTACTCAAAATGTAACATTTATGAAAAGTTTTAAATTCAATCAAACGTTTGAAAAATCTACTTAAGGGATTTGAAACTACCAAGTTTTAACTATATCTTATATATGTTTATTGAACCAATACGTAAGTGTAGAAATAATAAAAACACATTTTTATACAAACAGTAAGACACAACAAGCAAAATGAATTTCCAGAAAACAATTATTTATTATAGTCTTCTTTGTCGTTGTGTGTCGTTTGTGATATTTCTCAAATGTCGATGATAGAAATAAAACTTTTGAAAAAATTGAAAAGGTTTACATTTTTAATTATAACATTTAATAATTGGAATATATGTTAATAATAAATTCTCTACTTTCTATTTTAATCAGACAGATTATTTGTAAAATAATATTATTGAATATATGATATTGTTTATTAATTCATTTATAAAATTAAGAATCAATTTAGAAACAAATCAACTATAATTTCAGAGTTTCATTTCGTAAAGTTGGCTTCCAGAGTAATCAAAATTCCATAGGTTTCGTCATAGTGTTGCATATAGCTTAGTTTGATTGTTTTTAATTCCTTTGTGGTCATATCTTTTTAAAACTCAGTATAAGACTATTTCGTGTCTTCTGGCACAATTACAGATTGATATAATGCACGAGATATCACGTCGAAACCACTTTGAGTATAAATGACAACGTTCATCTACGTACAACTTTTATCGTCTACCTATTTGTAGTAAGTGAAGTTATCCATCTCAAACAATTGGATCCATCCTTTTCCATTTCTTGCGTTAATTATTATTTTTCAAATTATGTTTTACTTATCTTCTCTCTCTTAATAGGGGGGCTTTATAACCACATTATTATATTTGGCAGTTATATGGCCACTATCTGAATCAGAATCACTGTCGAGAGTAAAGAATACAGCTAAAGGTTCATTTAGTGTGAGACTGAACCAGGAGGGAGGATAATAATTTTGTTTAAAAAATTAAATGTTCACCAAAAATATTTTATTTTTAGATAGTAACTAAATTTTAACCCTGTTTAAGCTTTCAAATTAAAATAAATCTGATAGTAACTTCTACATCTGACGATTGGCAAGATTACTTACCAATCAACAACACGTCTAATGTCTATGAAATATTTAAACAAATTTTTTTTAGTGTATTAATATAAACAATGGATTCATGTCATCACAATAAAGCACACAAAATGGATAAAAAAACAACAGTAAAAGTAATTTTTTTTGCCTATTTAACGATGATGGACGACACACCATTTTCGCTCGGAAGAAGTTCTAGCTTTGAACCACGTTTTCACCGACAAAGCTATCTGGAAAATACACAACCAGTGCAGCATTTTGAATTGGTTGATTATTAGAAAGAAAAACACACTGAGAAGAACCACTCCCACCATATATTGGCAAAGAAAAAAATTCAAATGTGGAATGGAAAATTTTCTTACCAACCGCCGTTAATGGGTTAATAACATGACAACATGATAAGCATTGTTATCAAGAAAAGGAAGTTGATATTAATTACAAATTTAAGAGGGTCAGTCTCCTCCCCAATGACTCCCTGACCTACCAATTTTTTTTCATTTTTGGAAATATCTTGAAATTTCCTTACTACTTTTTAATTTATTTTAGGTTTTGTAATTAATAAAAAAATTTTGTTGTTGTGTGTTTTTGAAATTAACTCTCTATATGTATTAGTTTGATAGAAGAACCTAGTGTCTTATTGGTATTTGTTATTTGTTGTCATCAAACTTATCTCTTTTGTAGCATGTCCCAGGAATTTCAAACCATGTCCGTTTTATCAGGAATATTCTGGATACCCATGCATCAGGTTACATGATATTTGTGATGGAGACGCGGGTTGTAGTAGAGGCTCAGACGAAGCGTACTGTTCCCAACACCAACCCATATCTTGTCCTGTTGTGAAATTTCAATGTTCCAATGGCGATTGTATTTCGCGAAGTTTATTCTGTGATTCGGAAAATGACTGTGACGATGCATCTGACGAATTCTTCTGCAGTAAGTAATATTTGTGTTTTTTTTATGATCAGCCTATTAAATTATTACCTTGTATAGTAACGTTGTATAGCAACGATATCTAAGTGTCACACCCTCATTCAAAGAAACATTGTCTCGCGATTTAAATAGTCATTAAAACTAGTATATATTAAATATACTGATAGATGCACTTAGATTGTCCGAACAGTTTCATAAAATTGGTTTGCTTTTTGAAAGCGATTACCGACAAATACACTCATTGCCATAAAAATTTGAGCACCAAGAAAAAGTCGTCAAAATGAAACGAAATTTTACACATGTAAGTACTACTTTGATATAAGTAAGCGATTATAAAATATAAAAAAAGGATCATTTATTGCAGAAATAAGTACAAAATAACGGAAGTTTTAGTACTCTGTCGAACCCCCTCTAGCGCGAATGCACGATGCGGTACGAGCGGGCATTGAAGCATACAAGTACCGTATGATGTCCTGAGACATCTCGTTCCATAGTTGCTATAAACGCGCCTCTAATTCGACCAACCTCGTAGGGTGTCCAACTTGCCGTCCCAAATAATCCCAGATTTGCTCGATTGGTGACAAATCTGGGGATTGAGCATGCCAGGGAAGGGTGTTAATGTTGCGTAGACAATCTTCTGTGTGTGCCCAAGCATTGTTTTGTTGAAAAATGTCTCCTGAGAGCCCTGCCATGAGTGGGATAACATGTGGCTGAATGATGTCATGGGCGTACCGCTGGGCTGTCATTGTGCCATGGATCAATATTAGGGGTGACCCTGTATCGTAAGCAATGGAACCCCATACCATCACACCAGCCGTGGGAGCGGTGTGTCGCTGTAAAGCGAAGGCAGGATTGAGGTATTAACCACGAGCCACCACACACGAACACGATTGTCATCACTGCTCAAATTGAATCTAGATTCGTCGCCGAAGACGACCTGGTTCCATTCCGATGAAGTCCAATCCCGTCATGCGCGACACGGAGGTGTCGGTGGGTGGGTGTCATTGGCAGCACACGTAATATTGCCCCGCGATACCAGATGTCCTTCGGCCAGGCGCCTTGTGATGGTTCGGGAAGACACAGGGGCCCGTAGTGAAGGTGCTGCCTGTATCTGGATAGCAGCCAATGAGGCAGTTGGCGCTACACGTGAGTTTCGTATGATGTGACGGTCTTCTCGACGACTGGTCTGTCGAGGGCGTCTTGAGCCTGGTCGCCGTGTAAATGACGTCTCTTCTGTCCACTGGTCCCAACACCTCCTCTAAGTATAATCAGAACGCCCTATTTGACGAGCTACTCGCCGATCTGACCACCTAGCTTCCATCATCCCGATGATTCTTTCCCTCTCGAACTCTGTCAGTTGCTCATATTGTCTTCGATTGCGGCGTGACAACCTCAGCGTTTCCTTTGCAAAAGATTAAGTACACTCAAACAAGCTCTGCTTACCTGTTTTATACTCCAAGGAGAACGAAGTTCAACGCCCTCTAGTGGCAGTACGCAATGCGCAATCACGCTGCATTTCTAATCATTTGCATATCTGGTCGACATATACCTTCATGTCAAGTTTCGTTACGATCCCACAATTATTTCTTGGTGCGCAAATTTTTATGGCAATGAGTGTAGATAATGTGGCTGCCCATTTCACTGTAACATTTTTCTATAGCTGTGAATTACGGACTATTAATCTTTTGCGTGTAACACTACAATTCGTATATTGTTCATTGCTCGCAAAATATATCAGTTTCAACTTAAAACTATATCCTATTGCTGGTACGTACATGATATATTTGTAAATATTTCAATTATGTTTTGTCTGTCAGGTCGCAAAAGTCTGTCACATAGATTGCATGTTTCCATCAAAACGTACCTTATACCATTTGTGTGTGGGTAATCTAACCTTATTTATTTAAAACCATTTCCAGAGTCATCTGACCGTGGTTCAAAATTACGTGGTGTTGTCCTCAGATCCTTCCCTTAAGGGATTAATCCCGGACAGTTAGCAATAGCCCATTGTGTTCCTCTAGTACGACGTTAATTAAAATTACTTGGCCTTACATTACCAGAAGTTGGGAAAGTGGGATGCCAGATCACGTATGAACTCGTCATCTGACCGTAGTTGAAAATTACGTGGGGTTATATTTCCATTTCGGGATTGATCCCGTAACGTCTCCAATTGCCCGTTGTGTTGATCTAGTGTAACTTTAATTAAATAAAAAAATACAATAAGCCTTTCAAGTGCTAAGTTAATTAAAGTATCACACCATACTCAGAAAAATCAGTGCAAGAGGATTGCGAGTTGGAATCCAAACCAAGACCGTAGTGTAGACGTGGGCTGGTTAAATCTGTCATCATTAGAATTGCCGTGGCCTCAAATGTCGTGTGTATATTTTGAAAATGGGATGCCAGCTCAAGTTTGACCTCGTCATCTGACTTCGGTTGATAATTACGAAGTGCTGTCCTCAGATCTTTACCTTCGATCCCGGACCGTCTCCAACTACCCGTTGTGTTGATCTAGTGTAGCTTTCATTCATTAAAAAAATACAATAATCCGTTACAGTGCAACGTGAATTAAAATATCATACCACTAGCCACTGTGTAGATAGCACGGTGTTGCCCGGGCTGTACTTTGTGGGGTTAGGTGTGATCATTGTGCACGCTCGCCAAAAACAGGTGTTTTCGACGCATTTCCATTTGGTTTGATTCGCAAACCAACACCACGGGCAACGCCGTGATGGCCTCGTCATTGTGAAATCCGGCAAAAAGAGAATAGCGAAGAGATGTGAACGTCACAATCTCTTGAAGAGTTTGGTGCCAGCTCAGATGTTATCTGATCATCTGGCCGTGGTTCAAAATTACCCGGTGTTGTCCTCGTTTCTTTCCCTTAGTGGAATGATCCCGGACCGTAGTACTAAATAGGCCGCTGTGTTGCTTGAGTGCGTTAATTAAATATTACCCATTTTCAATTCCCTTTTGAAGTCTTATACATTTAGGAATTTTCTCTTTCGTAAATGATTGGCTATTGCTAAGGAAATATAGTAGTCCAAAGTCAAGATGCCTGGGAAATTATGTGAATGGGATATAAGCTTCTAACCGAGTCAGATAATCATTTCCTTGATAGCTCCTGCTGCGTATGGTCAGTGTAACTATAATCCGTTGCAAATTACGCAGACTAGATTTTAAATGGAATGGTTTCCTCATTTGGTAGAAGCTTGAAGTGAACGACGCAATGGTCTAGCAGAACATAATGGGACAACCTTTGTTGGTGGTTACTGAGAATTTCCCGTCAATGGCTTTCAATCTTTAAACCATTGATGATACTAGTTCATGTTGTATTGTATTTCCCCCACTTTTCATCGCATTTCAATATGCGGATCCTAAATATTTCAGTTCGATGGAGCGGTAAACAGAGGGATATTACCGAAGAAATCGGAAATCGTGGATATAGAAATCATTGTAGAGAAGAAAACTTGAAAACATATCTAAATATTAAGGATATGTTTGTAAAATTCATAGTTAATGTATTTACAAAAAGGTACGAACTGTGAATAACCACATTGCTGTCAATATATTAGAAAAATTAAGAAAATTTACTGTTGGTTCTATGATTGGGTCTACTATTAATAATTCCATTATGCAAGAAAATTAAACTTCCAGTATACAAAAATATTTTTCCAATGGTAATCTGAATTATTTAAAAAAGGCATCAGCGATTTCGCTTATTACAAAAGCGAAGATTGTAAACTGGGAGAATTATGCAACGATTTTCTTACTATTAAAATAATCCAAGTTTCGTCATGATAAACGAATCTTAAATAATTTCATTTTAATACCAACACATTCTTAAAATGTCAGCTTATATTTTACAACTTCATTCTATACAAAAAATCAGATCACCACTAGTATGCAAGTTTGAGTGATTACAAAACTTGCTTGGGAGTGATTCCATCATATGAAGTATCAGCAAAAAGGAACACCGATCTATAAAATAAACTCAACTTCATCTTTGGATATCTAAAGCTGTGGTAGATACCCAAAGATGGGCCAACCGTACGTTTCTATAATTATACGTTAAATGGTATAATCGAAATGATGTGTAACCTTTCTTTCAGATCTGGAAATTCCTATGAGTTGCCCACGTAACTGGATACATTGTAACGATAAACGTCGCTGCATTCAAGGCAATTGGAAATGTGATGGAATTAATGACTGTCCAGATGGATCGGATGAAACAGGTTGTCCAGACCCTGAGATCCCGCCTTCCATTAGTAAGACGAGATATTAATTTTTAAACTACTCTAACTAGAGATACTTACCATGGATTTGATATATCAATAGACCGAGCAATGAAAGAAAGAAGAAATGCTTTAAAAGTGTGACCAAATTATTGACTAGTAGTCACATGACTGCACTGTTAACGATTTGACTTGGTAAGCGGATTTTGTATCGTATCCCCTCGGTTGGCGATTCCAAATGTTTACACAGGGAAGATGTGTGAATCCGTATTTTCACATCTGAGTCCACAGTGATGTGATAACCAAATTTTATCACATGATAAAATGTTCTGTGCGATTTTAATCAGGTGTTTTGGCCATATGATCATGTACACATAAAAAAAAAGTTTACCATTGCTCCCTCTAATTTTACATACTCTCTAAAGGGTGCAGACTAAATTTTGGAAAGACGTAGAATAAACTCTCATTGGCACACTAAACAGAAAATGTTCGCCATCCTATCTTACCCCTCTTAGGACAGATTTAGAAAATCATGGGCTATAACATTAAGCCGCATACTGTAACAACGCCATTTGTCTGCACCGAGTGATATTAAAGTATTCCATTTCATGATGGTAACGCAGCACGTTATCTATAAAAGATGATATATTAGCTTTTAAAATATAAGTAAATAAATTAAATTCGTGAGAAAAATAATTAGATCTAAAATTTAGAAGACATGGGTTATTCCATAAAAACTGAGAGTAAAATCATAAAAAATCAAGAAACTTATTTACAGAAAAAAATACATCATTCTTTTTGAAAATATCTTCCTTCAGATGACATGCAACGGTCCCATCGTTCAAACCCACTTTTCATAACAAGTAGAGAAGCCTTTTTCTGGAAGCTGCTTCAAAGAGCCTGCACTGCTGAAATAACTTCAGAATTTGTATTAAATTTTCTACCACGGAGCTTCTCCTTCAACGTCGGAAACAGCCAGAAATCGCGTGGTGCGATATCTGGACTGTAAGGGGGATGTGGCCTGATTTTAATATTACATATGCTAAGATATTGCTGAACAGAAGTAGAGAGGTTACTTTAAGAGGTTATTTTTAGGTATCGTTTCATACATACATATATATATATATATATATATATATATATATATATATATATATATATATATATTTATTTATATGTATGTATATACAAGTCGTCATCACAAAACAGTCGTCTTTCTTCTCTGGAACGATTGCGCGGCAGTGATCTCCCTCGGCAGGTTGTTTTTTAATTATGGTTACAGTTAACAGATCGCACGATATACGATCTCATTAGGTAGGAGTTACAGTTACAGTTCGGAGAGAGTTACAGTTAATGCGAGGATTCTCCTTCCTCGATACTCGGCAATTCTGACAGGTCATGTCCTCCTGGCAGAAAGGAACCTGAAAATACCGTAGAGACAGAAAAAAATTGTTCGTCGTAGCAACATATAGCAGAAGGGTCTAGAAAGTCGTTTATTGCTGAAGGGGTGATTGAGCGTTGCTGTTCGTCTTCAGAGCACTCCATCAACCGTCGGTGAGCTGTGAATATGAGCCGTCATAAGAGCTCTGGTTGTCGTCGTTTATCGTCCGGATGTCGTCGTTGGTCACGTGGATGTGCTCGTTCGTCGTGTGGATTACGTCTTCTGTGAACAAAAGTTTGAGAATTAAAACAAACTGTTACTGATTTGTAGACGCATCTTTGGGATTAAGCTGTAAGACAAGCATTCATGTTGTCGGCCGCCGTCGATGTGATGCGAGGACCTCCATGATGTCCTATTTTCTTCACGTCGTACCGGTCACATGGATTCACGGCAGTGACCTCGGAGAACGAAGAATTGTGGTCGCAATTTGAGATCACTACCAAATTGAGTGCTTTGAATTTCAACTCTGTCACCCACACTGTACGTTTTGGCTGACTTGTGGCATATAATTGACAAAATAATAAACTGTTAATCTTTTGGATCTGATCAATATTTGTTTATGGTAACTGGAAGGATATACTAGTTAATTTAGTTATTCGTTTGCAAGCATTGAATTTGGTCCATCAGACAGGGTGATGAAGCATTGTAATAAGCTTTGCTTTACATTATTCATGACAAGTATCGTCTTTTATTTACGTTGACTACTTTAAATTTTTTTCGACCTTTTTTTAAGTTTTGACTATGCCAATGAAGATATAGTATATTCTAAATACAAAGCTGTATGAATAAGTATAAAAATAAATCCTATTATTGGTTATGTATGGATATGAGTGAAGGTATCGCAAGCACTTATATGTTTGTGAAGACGCAAAATAAAATAATCTTCGTGTCAGAAGTTTTGTGAAACAGATACAACAAAAAGTGCAATCTAACAGAAAGAGTGTGTACTGATAAATTACATATTATCAAAGTGTAGGTTCTCTTCCGCTGAAATTGTTGTTTGATTGCAACACGTTTGTCTTTTTTTACTACAACTTAATTTATCACCTTTTTGGGCAGCAATTGTTTGTCTTTAACGAAGAGAAATCTAAATTTAATAAGAGGTAGGTAGATACTTGAATTTAAGTCACACTGGAACACTGCACATTTATATTAAACTTAATAAGAAATAGTTTGTTCAAATTTGTATTTGATAGTTAAAAACCAATATATATATATATATTTCCTTGTACCCACGAAACTATAAACATTTTTTTTAATCTTAAAAAACCAATTCAAATCCAAATTTCAATTTTTTTTTCAAAACTTTAATGTTGAGAAACTCAACAAAAGACGTCAGAAAGCCTGACTATGAGCCTGTAGCTGGTCGTCAATATTTGTATTTGTTTAATTTTAAATATTTAAATAGTTGAAAGTCGGGCATTATTCAACTTTAGTGTCCAATATCCACCTTACTTGCATTTTTAGATACATGCAACGAATCGTGACGGAATATTTGAGTACCAAAATGTCTGCTTTTTCCTCGACATTTCTGTTTATATCTAATGAGTTGCAAACACTTTTTCATTGCTAAATTTCTATCACTAACACTCCACAAACAGTAAAACATTTTATATCAATATAGCTGAAAGGTATCAAAAACAACACTTTAGAGATATTTTCTTTAATTTCTAGCTCCTTACTTAACAGGAGGTAAAATTCAAAATATTTCCGTTGCGAAGAATAAGAATATTCAGTGGCTGTTGAATAGAAAGAAAAATGATTCCTCCACCAATAGATGGGGACAAGAGCTTCACAGGATTGCCACAGCGCTCTACTTGGCGGACGCAGGTTTCTTCGCCCCTGGGAACAAAACCGGAGAAGAAATGGGCTACGAACTTAATATCCAACTTCTCTACAAATTGTCTGGGTAAGATAATATCAAGATAATACATTTGTCTTTAGAAGGTTTGATGGTTTTATTTCCACTCCCATTGTTTACCAGAATTCCATAAAATCCTACCGATATTTTTATTGTTATTTTTATTTGGTAATTATGTTTTAAACTTTATCAAAAACTCAATATACTTCGAGACATGCAGTGGAATAAAAATGCTGAACTCCATCAATCTCAGTTACACATAAAATATGCATGGAACATAATTGAATTTATTTAATACGTCTCTAATTTTCGAAGTATTGAACATTGATTTCTAGGATATTGAAATGTGTACTTATGACGTCAGAACAAATTAATATGTACTAAAAATTAGTATGTTAGAAAAGTATGCCGCCTAATGAGAGAGAGAGAGAAAGAAAAATTAAAAATTGTAGTTTGACAAACTCTTCCAGACGAATATGTATTCTTAGGCTCTGGTAAGAGATCCAGTGATTCTGGGCATCGACAAGTTCACTTTTTATCTAGTGAACTTATCAATGCACATTATATTCACAATAATGAGATTAATCGAAAGGGTTTAAGCCGTTTTATGCCCAAACAATTAAAGTTAGTTCAAATGTTAGCAACATCTTTCTCTTCCATTGGACAATTCAGTTCTAGTTATATTTCTACCGATTGTGCCGGAAAACTGCTGTTGCTGGGTGAGTCATGTTTGTTTGTTTTGAGCAGACAAGCGTCGTCTATACTCGATGAATGAGTTCAATGAACGACGGTGGTTTCCAGTATCCAACAGTAAGGAACCCGAAAAAAATATTAAAAAAAAGTTCGTCGTAGCATAGACCAAATCTTTTGACGTCGTTTGCTTGATTGGTGGACGGCCTTTGCTGTTCATCTTCAGAGCACATGATCATTCATCGTTAAGGAATGAAATGGTTCGTCTTAATAGCTCTGGTTGTTGTCTATTCGTAATTTACGAACAACTTTTCAAAAATAAAAACTATTGTCCTGATTTGGGGCGTATCTTTGTGATTAAGCTGTAAGCAAAGTTTCATGTTATTGGTCGACGTGTAAGTTATGTTCTTGAACACTTTTATCATTACTCAACATTTCTGATTTGAAACTTTGCATCCTGAGTAGTTGATTCAAGTGGATAGTTGAGGGAAGTTGCGGATGGTCAGAGCCTCAACATAGAATTTAGTAATCATAATTCCGTAAATAAAAATTGGAATTGAAATTATAAGAAATTAATACTGAGCTCAATTATTATTACAGACTATTTCCGAAAATGGGATGAATTGACATTGATTAAAACTATCATGATGAAATTTTTTTTTTTTAATTTTTAGCCGTGCAACAGATTTAAACCAATATTTCTTGTGATTTCATGCATTTCCCTTCAAATCATACAAGGTCATCAACATATGCCTACTTGGATGATGAAAAAGAGAGTTATCCACTGCTGTTACCTGTCATCTATAATGTATTCTAGGATCGTAAATTTTCGATGGAAAATTAATATTTTAATTTATACAGGAACATTACGATGCGGAGTCAGGAATTGGCACTGTACATCCAAGCTCTGCTCGTCACGTGCATAGATCCTAGGGACTTCTTTGGTCATAACCTGGTATCCAGACTTCGTACCAGTGTAGAGTCTACCAATTACACCAACCCTTTCGAAATACTCGCTTTATGCAACGCCGGAGATGTAATGTCAAACAACGACATCGAGAGAGTCTCCTTAGCATTCGACTCTCAGCACAGACCATTTTGGACAGGTAAGAAATTAATCAAATCATGTTTATTGCCTCATTCTATACATGAGAAAGTATGTATAAAGATTTTATTTATTTTTGTAGAACCTAATTATAGATTGAGTATACTGACGTCTAGTCTAAGAATTCAGTACATGAAAGTTTGGTCCTTGTACATTAATTAACCTTACATTTGTACGGAGTGTTTCTTAAATGAGGGATCTATTTTCTTTTGCATATAACTTTTTTAAATTAAACCTTTTATCCTATTTATACTTACATTTGTACTTGACGCGTTCATAATTAATCATATATATTTTTTATACTAATAACGAATTTGTTTCTATTGATGTCGAAATGCAACTGGAAGAAATCTAACAATTCATATGATAGGAACAGCCCAGATTCGTATCGCGCCTAGAGGGAGCTATTTATCATTAATTAATTAACTGACGTAAAAAATGTTATCCTAAATATTTTATCTAAAATTATTCTAAGACAAAACAATGTCATACATGAAAACATGTACAAGTACTCGACAGCAGTAAAGTGAAACATTGATAACTGGGGAGACTGAGGAATCGAATGTAAAAAAAAATATATTATTTAATTTTAGTCAACCTTATAAGTCGACTTCATTTCTCATTGTTTTTTTTCCTCAAAAAACAGTACAGATCACTTTACACTCACGTTAAAGAAACGTTTATCCGTTCTGATGGTTGTCTCAACGAGTCATCAAATCATTAGAAAGAAACTAAAGAGATCTTGATCTCGTCACCATTAAAAAATCAGTAATATCTTACTGAAGAGATATATCGGCATTAACAAAATTGATCGACTCTTATGGTCGATATGTATTGTCAAAATTACTTGGAGGGTTAAAAGATTAACTTCGTTCCTTTATTAAATTCTGCACAAGCATCATTAAAAAATCATTGTACGAAACCATTTGGGAAGTTAGAGGACAAGTTATCCACATTTCACGGTTAGCTTTTTGAGTTGAAAATGAATGAGGTTAAAATGGAAACTCACGCCTCTTTTAGATATACGTTTAAAATAATAGCGTTTTACTGAAGAATTTATAGGTTAAAAAATTTGTGCCATCTTCGAAATACTTTTATTAGAGGTTGGAGACTATTGATCTCACATTGGCTCTACTAGACTTGTAACAAATGAGTCATGACGCTAACAATAAACTAGATGTTTGTTGAGTTTGGTTTCATTGCACGTGTTCAATATTTATCCACTGCGCAAAGAAACTCAGATCCACACAAATAACATCCAAACACAGGACAAACAACTTTAAGTAATGCACATTTACACAGGAAAGGTTTTTCTAACACAGAAGGGAGAAATAAACGCTGAAAAGAATCGATCCTGATAAGCCTACAAATTACACATTGCTATCGAAGTCAGCATAAGTATTCATACAGGACGGCCCCTCTAGGAAATGGTGTTGTGATTCTTTTGAAATCTAGTGTTAGTATTATTATATTCTTTAACAACTAATATATACTAGGGATGCGACATCGATGTCGATGTTTTCAAAACATCGATGT
Source organism: Metellina segmentata (assembly GCA_947359465.1). NCBI lineage: Eukaryota > Metazoa > Arthropoda > Arachnida > Araneae > Tetragnathidae > Metellina > Metellina segmentata. Next base: position 103,536,264 of record OX375880.1, read on the forward strand.
TTTTGAAAAAACATCGATGAATTTAACATCGATGTATTGGAGTCGATGTTTTTGTAACATCGATGTTTATACTTGTCGATGTTTTATTTTTAAATGAAAAAAGTCCCGTAATTAAAATTTAAAAAATAACAAAGTAGCATAGTTTTTATAATCAGCAAATTGAACATATTTTTAGACCAAAGTGGACAAGTGTGAAGGGTCAGAAAAGTAGGAATGCGACATCGATGTCGATGTTTTCAAAACATTGAAGTTTTATAAAAAACATCGATGTATTGGAACCGATGTAGCATCACAAGTTGCTAAACCAGTTTTAAGAAACGAAGAAAAAAGTTTAAATACACTGAATTTAAAAACATCGATGGTTTTGGGGCGATGTATTATCAACTTTAATGTTTTAATTTTGAACATCGATGTTTTTCTGTCGATGTCTCTTTCAATAGTTGCTAAAACAATTTTAAGAAATTGGGAAAAAAGTTTAAATACACTGAATTTTAAAAACATCGATGTTTAAAAACATCGATATTTTTGGGGCGATGTATTGTCAACATGGTTGTTTTAATTTTGAACATCGATGTTTTGCTGTCGATGTCGCATCCCTAATATGTACACTAATGTTACCAACCTCAGTGACATGCCTGTTAGACTATCACGAATTACAAGTTCATAAGCATACTTCAATATACTATACTATAACACAGCGATACTTCGAATATGTCTGTTTGCCTGTCCACACAGCTTAATTAACTATGTATTTCTAATCCTCACCTTTTCAGATACCCAAGCAATCGCCACGATGGCCATGCAATGTCTGTCCACCTCTCTCAATGTGAGGGTGGACGAGAGAACGGTCAAGGACATGCAAGATGAGCTGAAGAAGCGCCAATTCAGGAATGGAACAGTAGACAATCCAATAACTACTGCAATAGTTTTCCAGGTAAAGACTGTGCGTAGTACTTATATTACTTGAGAAGGATTTTGAGATCTTCTATCAGTATAAATCATATTATGAATTTTTTATGTTTACGCTGCCCCATTACGATCAAATTCTACAATTTGTGTTTCTTTCAAGCATTGTAAAACGAGGTGGAGTGGTCGTTCAAGGTAAGAAGGCGATTTGTCGCCAAATATGGTAACCTTCACCTTTTTCTGATTTTCTTCACATCTGCCGTTTTTGTTATGGCAACCCTATCTGCTGTTACGGAATTAGGCCGCCATCTTGATTTGGCGACAAAAATTAGTTGGCGACAAACGTCTTACCGTGAACGACCACTCCACCTAAAACGAGTATCCTTTCCATCGAATCATTGAGAGACATGTACATGTTTAGAAATAGCAATCCACAAAAAACTTAATTACTGGTAATAGCAAGTTGTAAGAACACTTCAGGATAGGTATTTTACAATGTATTGGTTGAAGCATTTTATGTAAGATGCTTCTATATTTAACTGGTAGAGTACAAAGCGGTCTGTAGCTTTATCTAACAACTGGAATGGAATCAAATTCCGCAAAGGAATAATGAAGTCATTAAAAAGTATTTTATGTTATAAAAGTCTTCTATAATTTAAATCTGTCGCGGTCACATACATCCTCACTTTGCCATGGACTGAAATATTGGAGAGCGGTGTCCCAGTTGAGATGTTGACCTAGTCAGTTGACAAGTGATTCAAAATTACGAGGTGTCCTCGATCCTCCTCTTTGAGATCTTTCCCCGACCCGTCCGTTCCGTTATGATTCTGTAGTGTGACGTTTCTTCAACTAAATACCAAACTTACTATTCAAAGTAATCTGTAGCTTAATCCAATAACCGGAATGACGCCAAGTTTGGTAAGGGAACTACTAAAAGCACTAAAATGTAATCCACAAAAAACATTAGTTCGAAAAGTTGTCGATACGGATTCTCCTATAAGGAAGATTGGAATTACTACATCTTTTTTGTGTTTATGTGTTGAATGTGACGCTGCTGTGTTCAACTATGTCGATAATTTTAATACAGCATGGGATAAAGTTTTTAATGCAAATCAAGTGCAACGTAGGCTACAACAGTGACGGTAGTTTGGACTATAATGTGAAGGGATAACTTGAGCTTGAAGAAACGGGATCGCAAGCAGTTCGGCCCTCCTGAGAACAAAAACAAGTTAGAGAACAGAAAACTGCAGTATTTGCAACAACGATCGTTAACGGCATCTTCTTGATATGTCTTCATTGGTTTCCCAATCAAATATAGTGTTATCTTGTATACTGATTTGAAAAACTCTAACGACAGAGTTGTAATTCTCATTAAATGACATATATAACTTGACTTTATGGGTGATCAAGCTAAATGCAGCTTCAAATTAGTATCCTTATAATTGTGCCATAATGTGTAATCATAAGTTGATTTTATTTGAATAAGTTAACTAACATGGCTATTGTTATTTCTGTTTCCTTATGAATCTTAAATTGCGAATATAAATTATTAGCCATTTACAGGCCTTGATGGGCAATGGTAGTTACATGGAGTATTTTGATGCAGCGGAAGCAATTTCTGTTTTGTTGGAGAATCAGAAAAGTGACGGATCTTGGGGTTCTATCCGAAATTCTTACTATGTCCTCCCAGTACTCAGTTTCAAGAGTCTTGTCAACATCAGCGGGAAGCATTGCGTAAAGCAACTAGAAAGTGGTGAGTGTTGCTTATGAATCTCTATATCAATCATTCTCTAATCTCTAAGTCGTATACTTTGCGAGAAAAGTTCATGTGTTTTTTAAATATCATGCCATTTTAAATAATATTTTGACTTGTAGTTTTACATTTTACTCACTTTATTACTTGTGTGTGTGTTTCATGCATAATGTAAATTCCTTCCTTAGAGATTTTTCATTGAGGATTTTAGAAATAAATTTACTGACTAGTTTTGCAGAAAAATCGGATGTTTCCAGAACAGAAAACTAGATCATCTCATATTTTCAATTAGTTCAATTGAACGATATGAAGACATCATTAACATTAATTTACTAATCGACCACGATTATTTCAATTGACTGTGATAAAGAGCTGATGAAACTGATAATGAGAGCTGTATTGATTATTGTAAATGGTGTTGAATCGATCTGTTGAATTTTCTTGAAAGTAGACGATATTATCTTTAAGGAATTGAATTGTTTAAGACAACAATAGGCAAGTCATGAAAGAATGTGAAATACTATAAAAGTAAGGAATGTATTAAAATTCCAGAATAATTTACTTTAGTGTAAATCACAAATCATATTTTTCCACAAGCTAAAATTCAATCGCTTTACTGTAAGTTTTGTGTTATATGGTAATGTTGTTGACCAAATCCTTCATATGTTGTATGTTCTTTTCAGATAGTCTGTTAGTGATTTTGTGGTATTGGAAAAAAATTAATTTTATTTCTGTGTTTTTGTAGCAATATCAATCGGACTACCCTACTGTTCTATCACAATTAAATACTACTCAAGATAATTCATTCGTATTCTCTACTTTATATTATTTATGATTTAACGCTCTAATTGGTCCGAAGAAAACGTTGATTCAATAAACGCTTTTGTGAAGGAGGTGTTTTAACAGTGATTAATATCATACGAAAACTGGAAATTGAACTCAAAGGATTGAGTAAAACGAACAGCTCAGTTGTGAATTAGTGCTTCGTTTCAATAAGGGTTTAATGCTAATTTGGTTGAAACCGTTATAAAACGTTTACATTTTTTTTTCTTTAAATCTTGTTTGCAATGTTTTTAATATCCCCCCCCCTTTAATGTATTGCAAAAACTTTAAGTAATGTCAGTTTACATAAAACAGGTATTGCATCGAATGTTGTATTCTGTCTCATGTCTTCTATCGTCGAATTATTTTCATCCTGGAAAATTCTAATTTTTTAACTCTGATTTTGAGTTTTTAGAATGTACAAGAGAACCATTTTCTTTAAACGTAAATTTAGTTAGTGGTAGTATTTTTGAAACAATACGTGTATTCTGTGCGTATTTTAAATGTGATGTTAATAGGCGTTTTTTGAAAAAGGATTTCTGAATTTTGTAATTAAGGATTATAAAGAATCAATTGCGAATTGAAGTATAATAGTTCATTATTAAATGTTAATTATTCTAAGCTAAAATCATAGTGAAAACTTTCAAATAAACGATGTGTCAAGTAGTCCTGACATGTAAAACTCAATACCATTTGAATTCTTTAATGCGAGGAACGAAGGTAAAATCTTCGCTTTTCGTCTGATTTCCTTTTTCACATTCTAAATAACTCCTTAAGTTCAAATTGTGAATAAAATACCCTCTGTTTTATTACACATGTAATAGGGTTTATAGTGATGTTTGACACTTGTTGTCGTACACAGAATATGTATGCTATTCTCGTTTATGGATTTCATACCGAAAACTAGAGTGAATGATTTATAATTGTTTTTTTACTGTCTACTTTTAGAAGAAGAGGCTCTGCAGGAACTACAGGATTCTAGAGGCGACAAATTCGTTGTCCAGTATTCAATTTGGATCGGAAATGACGTAGATCTTGGAAAAACATGGAGATTCAGAATGAAGGCTTCCAGAAATAACTCATTTTATGATGTCATTGAAACTGTACGAACGCTAGATTCAAAGCACAAGTAAGCAATATAATCTGTAAGCAGATTGATCCCAAGCTGAATAATCATACTTTTACAGAATTAATTATTAATTCGCTATTAACTTTCCATTTTAATTTAAAACATGTTCAACACGTATGTTCCAGGAATCACTAATTAATGAAGTTTGGCTTTAATAATTCCATATATATATATTGACAATTATAGCACCATCAATCATCACCAAAATGTCAATAAACTAAATTTTGAGGTAAAAGTCTGCTATCAGGTTCTTCTTAAAGCAATTGTATACATTTTTTAAAATTCCCGGTCAATTGAACATTGTGATGAACGATTTGTGAACCACTTTGTGTTACCCTGGTACACGACTTGGTTCACTTTACGCATTGTATACATGTCACGCATTCTAGTCATAACCCGTTTTTAGAGGCCACACTTTCATTCGAAACGGACAAACATCCCTGATTTAATCGGTATTTGAACAAATAAATTGTCAATCTAGAAGACAGCACTAATATTAACAAATAGCACATTGAAGCTAAAAAAACACTCTAATAAACTTATTCTCACCAACTTGACTTTTTAATGAACTAAAAATATAAAGACCACCCCATGGATAAGATTTTGTATGAAACTCAGTGCCCAATATGATTTAATTACGAATATTAACAGAACTATTCAAAAAGTACAAGCATGTTTCTTAAGAATGCAGAATACCCAAACACTATCTTAGGTTAACAACTGTTGAAATGCATTGGGAAGTATCAGTTGCTTCATAACATTTACAATGCCTGAAGAACGGAGATTTTGCCTTCTTAACTAATCCGATAAAATTTGGGTTTGTTGTTTCTGATTGTTGGTTACTTGGATCCTGTAAAATTAATATATCCTTCAAAGAAAAGTGTAATGATGTATTTGAATGAAAGGAATTTAGAAAACACAGTTGTGCTCTAACAATCAAAGAACATCCGAGATATTTATGAAAATAATTTTAACTATTTGATATAAATGGATGTATCAGGCAATTAAAAAAAATAGAGGCCCTATTGAAAAGAAAATTACATGCAAGAAGAATTTGTATTTTTGATTCCAAAGTATAGCGCCCCTTCCATCAGGTATTTAATATCAGATATGAATATTTCTAATATTTTTCTTCAAGGTGTACGTCAGATTATTTCGGAAATGAGTGAATGGAAAGCAACAAGAATGATACAAAAATAATTGAATTAAACTTATTATTTTTGCAATTACTCTGCTTAAGAATTGGGGTCTATGTAAATACCGAAACAATATTACAGAGCAATAACCCCCAAATTTTACGAGTTCTAAGTATTCCTTATAAGATCTCTGACCTACAAAGTTTTGATGTTTATATGTCTTCTTGAACTGGTATTTTTTTCAGTGTCACATACAACGTCATCAACGACAAACCCTACGTATCCGCCCTATACGGCAAAGAAGACGACCCAGAGCTGGGTGTGTTCTGGTTTACCTACGTCCGATCCCTTCTCTTACTAGAGGTGCCCAAGCTCATTGAAGCAAGTATGTATCTGCTCAAAGAAATCTACTATATTCGATATGTCGTATTATGTTCATTCATTATGAAAAAGCTTTGTATAACATGAAAATAAGATAACAGAAGTTTCAACAGCACACCATTTCAACTTAGTGTGTAGAGATGAGAATAATGTTTTTTAAATTGAGAAAGTTGTTTTTCAATTACCTTATGGAAAACTTCTGTGTGTAAGTCTTAAAACAATATTTGAAAACGACTTCAAAACGTCTTTCTAAAACCTTATCGTATACAAAAGCTCTTACACGAAGATTAAACTGACAAATATTGTTCTGAGCCGATATACTACCAAATCAGAAAATATACTATTGAAAGCAGAACCAAAAAGTCAAAGGGAGTACGAAATTGTACAAGTCTGAATTGAAAAGTACCAATCTTTATCTGGGTGGCACAGATTTCACCATTTAAGGAAATCCATTTGTCAGGGGATAGAGATGTGAAAAGATCGGTGAGTGACGACAACTTGCCATCAAGAAATATATTCAATTAAAAAATATGGGTTAAAACTGTTTTGCACTGAGGCTATTTTAATGTCGGTCTGCCATCGCAGAAACAAGTTTAGGCTTCAGAAACATGGAACCGCCTTTGAACAATAAGCGAGGTGTAGTTGAAGTGGGCTTGCGGAAATTAATTTAGTAAAATGGATGTGGTTTGAAATTCTTACTATGTAAATTATTGAAAAAAGGAACTATTACCTGTACTAGTGCAACACATTTGAAAACAAATTCAAAACAAAGCACTTTTATTTCGACACTTGAAATGTTACCATCGATCACTATATTCATTTTAAATGGATTTAATAAGTTTTAAAATGTGGTTAATGACTATATCATCTCTAAAACTATATATAAAGATTTTAACGTATATTTCATGCTCGGATCTGATAGCTACTTTAATGAGTCTCTTTGAGGGTGGTTTAACTAAATTTCTGCTTTAATTCTTCAGTGAATGTTAGTGATTTATTGAGAAAAGAAACACTTATCTATTTGAAAACAAATCAAAACAAAGCACTTTTATTTCGACAATTGAAATGTTACTATCGATTCTTATATTTATTTTAAATATATTTAAATCAGTTTTAAAATGTGGTTAATGACTCAATCATCTCTAGAACTATATATAAATATTTGTCGTATGAACGTATATGTTATGCTCGGGTCTGATAGCTACTTTAATGAGTCTCTTTGAGAGTGGTTTAACAAAATGTATGCTTTGATTCTTCAGTGAATGTTAAGAGATTTATTGAGAAAAAGAAAGACTTATCTCAAAAGTATACCGAATGTACTCATGTCCCCTTTTTATTTGCATCTCTAATTAAAGGTTAATTCTTTATAAATCGTTGCTTTCAGAGTTGACTTTAGCCATTACATTGCTTAGTTGCACCACGAGAAAGCCTCTACAACTCATAAAATTAATCCCATTGCTTCATGAATTTTTACAGATGGAAGCTAACTTGGAAGATCTACAGGTTGTCCATATATAGCTTTAAAAATTGAGGAAATCATCATGAAAATCGATTTAAATTTTATTCGAATTCCTCCATGAACCAAGAGTGAAGCCTTGGCTATATTAAAGAATCTAAAGGATATAACGTTCCTCCAACTTAAAATTCCCCCAACTTAATGTATTATTCATTCCGACAGCCAAGTATTATTTGGCAAAATATGGAATTTGCAAATTACCAAATATACTTCTATAGATACGCATGTGTTTTCAAGGAGATTTGTTTGTTGTCGTGCGGGGGCCATATATGGCCCAATTGGGGGTGCCATTGCCCCGGAGGGTTGGACTTCTTCATACGTGACACATCCGTTTTACAGGAAGGTGCCTTTCACACTTTCATTCACTCACAGATATCGTAATTTAGATCCCAATCAGAGGCCGATAACCCCTTGATCAGGTACCCCCAGAGGTATTGATTTGGTATGGGAACATGGGGGACTTTGTGACCACGACCTATTTAACGTGCCCCAGCCACCATTAGCGAACACGACGGTCTTTAGCCAGATCGAAGCGCCGAACTCGCAACCATCAGAATTGCAGGCTCCGCTGTAGACAGAACCCACAACCCTTCCGATTCGAGCCCGTCGCTCTACTGACTGAGCTACCGCGGCTCTCAAGGAGATTTAAAAGCAATGTTAAAACCTCACAAAGAATTTATATATTCTTTCATTGTTTCCTCCCTACCTATTCTATCCGATTTTGAAAGATCTGTAATTCAAGATATCAATAATTTCCTCTTACAAATCTCATTAAGTAATACTGATATAATATTGCCCTTTCAATCTGACTGTTCTTGACTCTTGAGACACTCCAGTATATAATCTGATCCCTTATCTACCTACTCATGAGAACATTGTTTCTCAAGTAACTATTTTATAAGAAACTATGTCACAAATTTGTCACATTGTTTTAACTTATTCAATCTTTTTATGTAATACTTAGCAGTGCATGTATAAATAAACCAATGTAAAGTAACACAATTGTCACGTTTTGGTAATTCGTTTACGCTCTGTTACAGGCCCTGTTGACGTGAAGGTTCTCCCAAATCAAGAATTTATCCTGTGGTACAAACCTGGAAGATGGAGTGGTTCACAGAAAGATGAGGCTTAGTTGATTTGTAGTGGATTGTCTAAGAAAGTGGATAATCGGTTACACTTAAAAACTTTGTTTCATGAAAAAATCGTCTTGTCCTCTTTTCTAGAACATTCATGCATTTTCCTATAGATGAAAGAAATATCTCTTCACACTTGACCGTTGAACGCTTGTAAAGAGGCTTATGTAGGGAAGCGAATGGAACGTGAACTAAATGCAACCTTAGATGTATTGTGAAATAAAATGTTTTCCGCCTGTTATGAAAAGACAATATGTAATACAAATATGAAAGATAAATATATTTTGTAATGAGTGTTTCGTTCGTTTAAATATTCAACTTTCGGGTTATAAACTGAGTTCAATAAAACTTCAGTTTCGGAGTTCCCAAATTTTCAATGTATTCCAAATGCTGTCCTGGAATTGGTCATTTAATGAATAAATACTTTAGTTAAAATATTCTGTGGACAATGATATTCGAATGTGGTGACAATCTCAGATACATAATGCCTAAATAGCATGAATTTAGTAAATTTCAGTCTTCAATCGTCATAGAAATGTAATTAAATTGTTTCCACTAAAATTTAAGATACTACTAATCTGCCCCATAAAATTTAGTGGTTTTATGGCAAACAGGCCACATTTTATAATGCTTCTACAGACGCAACAAAGTCAATCAAAAGTACTGAATATACACACATATGGAAATTTTAGTGGCAGAAGAGAGAAAAACATTCAGGGAGAAATAAAATCTTATTGGAATCGAATCTGTGAAGCCTACAACTCGCATATATCTAAAACAGTGGGCATACCCATTGAGACACAACGGACTCTTGTCTATGTCTGATTCACAAATCATTTTACTCAATAATATTGCTTCAGAAGTTTACGTTAGTGGCTATTTAAGGGTTTATTTCAAAACCCGAATGATGATTTGTCAAATGTAATATATTTACAGATTTATATCTTAGTATAAACTCGAAGAATTACCCGATTTTTAGGAATTTACTAGGAATGAATTTATAGATTAGAAAAGGGAACAAAAGAACGAATTGAATCATTCTTATGTTTGGTTTGACACTATACAAATTTGCTTTTGCTTGCATTTGAGTTAAGTATTCACTACTCCAGCGCTGACAAAACTAAGATATTAGAGCTTTAATCAACTTCAATCTAGAAGAAACTGTTAATCATCAGTTGGTGTTTCTAAAAAAGGGACAAAAGGGGTGTGCGAACTAAAAAGTGTCCTGGAGTCAATCGTTTTAAATCATTAGGATATGATACAATTTGTGTTAGAGTCCTTGAGTTTAAACAAACTTTAATTAGTGTCACAAAAGTAGAGAGTTTCTCAAAGTTAAAAATTACTGAGTTGCATGTTTTCAAAAAATGATTTTTCATTGTTTTATTATTCCTTTCCCATACGCCCCCAAAATACAAAATGAAGATGTACTGAAGAAATAAAATGTCAGTTTTCAGATGCTTTTGAGGCTGAATTTTGAAATTGGTTAGAATAATTCCTCTTTTCTTTGCAAACTTGTATACTTGATTGGAAACATATATACATTTTTAATGCAATATAATTTTAAATAATATTTTTACTGACATTAAATTTATAAATTTTGGATACCTACGATATTAAAGCATTTTATTACTGATTTTATGCATAGCGTCATTTCGTTTTTGGGAGTTTCAATTCAGAAGTTTAGAAAAAACTTTTCCGATTTTTTTTCCTAACGAAAAGGATACCTTCAGAACAGAAGAATAAAGAATCTTATTTTTTATTAGTTCAATTGAACGATATGAAGATACTATCATACATTCCAATAATCTACGACGATTACTTCAAGTGAATCTAAGTGATTAGCATACTCTTGTTTTTTCATCTTATTATGGCGACATTCTTTATATTTGTGCTCAAACCTTTAAGTGTATTGGATCTACAAGTTGTTAATTCAAATTTATATTGATTCTGATGACTACGTTTGTTGACATTAGGTCATATACCCAAGACTCGTATCTTGAAGCATGATTAATTCATGAAAGCAGTATAAAAACTGCGGCCTTATAACAAGGCTTCTATAAACGTTAATTTAGTTAGAAACACGAATACGTTTATTTAAATAGAAACACGGATGCGTTTATTTAGCTAGAAAAACGTTTATTTAGCTTGAAACAAGAATAATGTATTTTATTATGTAGTTGTTTTTCCCAGCCAATAAAGAGCTACACAACTAGAATATATTGAACATATGCAATATAATTACCGGTTGCATGTGCTTAAACATGGATTCAGAACCTTAGCCAGTGAATTAAACAAACAATGAGGTCGGATATTTTTCTATTTATGATGTATCCTTAATTGCCCCTCAAATGTGAAAAGGTACAAAAATTAAATATAAAACTAACTATAACAAAATGGAAATTTTAAATTTTATTCTGCATTCAACGTAACTCCACCACCAAAATTTAATTTCATGTCAGTTTAGCAAAATGACTCCTTTTCATTTGTTTTATGAATATTCTTCTGAAACACTGAATTCATGTAAATATATTCCTTCTAGTTTTAGTATTGATTTTATTAGTTTTCTATGAGTTAGCAAAAATAAGCAAATAAATCTCAGATCTACAAAGCTTCGCATAGCAATAACCATCAAGCTTCTTCTTGGGTTGAGCCTCCACTCCACCTTTCTGGCTTGTACCACAGGATAAGTTCTTGGTGAGGCTCAATCTTCACATCCACAGGACCTTTAACAGAGAAAGTAGTTAATTACGTTCTCATTCAAACGCTTCACAAGATAAACCATGATTAAAATAATATGATTGGAAGTAACATATTTCAGTCACGGAGGACCTTATGATTGATTGAAGTTGTCTCCAACACGTTCTTCTACATCAGCGATGGTCAGGTGAAAGAAATACACCCCTTAAGGTCGTTAAACTTTGAAACATAAATTAATAACACTTGCATTTCTAGTATAAAGGTTTTTTCAAGTTTGGTCATGAACATTTGAATTTTATCGAAACACAGGACCTTTAACCAGAATAATTAATTACGTTCTCACTAGGGATGCGACATCGATGTCAATGTTTTCAAAACATCGATGTTTTTTAAAAAACGTCGATGTATTTAACATCGATGTATTTGGGTCGATGTTTTTGTAACATCGATGTTTATAATTGTCGATGTTTTTACGTTGTCGATGTTTTATTTTTAAATGAAAAAAGTACCGTTATAAAAATTAAAAAAACAACCAAGTAACATAATTTTCATAATCAGCAAATTGAACATACTTTTAGACCAAAGTAACCAAGGATGAAGGGTCTGAAAAGTAGGGATGCGACATCGATGTCGCATCACTAGTTGCTAAACCAGTTTTACGAAATAAGGAAACAAGTTTAAGTACACTGAATTTTAAAAACATCGATGGTTTGGGGGTGATGTACTTTCAACATCGATGTTTTAATTTTGAACATCAAAGTTTCAAAACATCGATGTTTTGCTGTCGATGTAGCATAACAAGTTGCTAAACCAGTTAAAGAAATGGGGGAAAAAGTTTAAATACACTGAATTTTAAAAACATCGATGTTTTTCGGTCGATGTATTATCAACATCGATGTTTTAATATTTAACATCGATGTTTTGCTATCGATGTCGCATCCCTAGTTCTCACTCAAACACTACACAAGGTAAACCTTGGTTTGAGTAGTATGTTAGAAAGTAATAGATTTCAGTCACGCAGTACTTTATGATTGATTGAAATTCTCAATTGTTCCTTTGTTCCATATAGTACTTTGTTCCAAATAATATAGACACTTTTTTAAATGGTAAAAAATTTAGTAAAACAAAAAATTAAAGAAAAACGTAACTGACAGAATAATAACAAGTTTTACTTTATGTATTTATTTTTGAATTAATTTATTTTTAATGCTACGGATGCGCTTGTTTATTAGCACAAAGTTAGTTTTATAATTATCGGTGTTATTGAGGAGAGGGCTCTTCGTAGGTATTGTTCTACTACTTAATTGGCATAATATTTAGATGTCATTGCAGGTAATTCATAAAAATTCACTTTCACATAAATATGATGTTACGAATGACAAGAGTACTTGCATTACTTTGCTTTGCAAAGAATTATATTGTTCACATATATTCCACCAAAATTGAGCAAGTGTTTCACACTTCAATTTTTGTTTCAATGAAGTATCGGATGATAATTCAATCACGTTTTCCATTTCAATAGTTGTAAATCCAAATTCATCAATTTGTTCATAGACGAAAGGATTCTGTATCCACGCAAACTTTGTGAAATCAAGATCTACAAAATAATGTGAAAGGTACAGTAGTAAACTATCCAAGTGTTCAATAAATAGATTTTTGTTTGCTTCAATTTTAACTCTGGAGCAGAAATCCTTTAAAAGAGGAAACATGCTGAACTCATCCCTTTTATAAATTTGATTTCAATAGCTCCCATTTTTTTAATAATTATTTCACTTTGTATTTTTGAATCAGTGAATGTATTAGTGGTAAAATGCCCTGATCTTGCCAAGTGGTCCTTGCATTAATTTACAAGTTCCTTGCTTACATTTTTTGACACAAGAAGCTACTCTATGAAGCATGCAGTGCGTCCAGATAATTTCAGCTGCTTTTTTTCTAACTAATGCTTGAAGACCTTCCTTGTGTCCTGACACTGACAGTGCTCCATCAGTACCGAGTCAAATGCCGTTTTTGCACTTTATGACCTTCTCATAAAAAAAGTGTCAATTATATTAAAAATGGATTGGATGTGCCCTTCGATATGCCGTTTCCTCGGAATGGGGTTGCAAAGTAATATATCTTCTATTTTATAAGTTCCTGCGACATATCAAACATACGCACTTAAATTAGCATATTTAGCTATATCAGTTGCCTCATCTACTTGTATGACGAATTTTGAAAATCGCAGTAGACAAACTTTCTAATAGCAAAGATTTTCAGATATGTCATCCATTATTCTGCCAAATATCAGTATGCGTTATTTGTCTTAACTTAGAGGTGCACAACTTGCGGCCCGCCAAAGGCCAAGCTGCCCTTGAATCATCAATTTGAGGCCCACAAACTAAATTTGATTATAAATTTCCAAGAGGATTTAAGTTAAAAAGCAAATTGACTGACAAACGTTTAGAATCATTCTTAAGAGTTTCTACTAGCAGCATTGAACCTAACATACCTAAATTAGTTAGTAAAACTCAGTATCAGCCATCCCATTAGCAAGCTGTAACATAATTATTGTTTATGCTTTAGAAATTTTAATATTAAATATATTTGATGCTGTAATTTTTATTACCAATTTTACTGATATGATTAAATTTATAATACTCATCTTTATTGCTCATTGTACAGTTACTGTTATAAAATTTATAACCTAAAATAATTTGCTGAAGTACATATGACGATCTTGAGAAACATTCTTAAAAGTAATTCTAAATGATTGATCATTGCAAATGTTTGTTAACTTTTTTTTTTCAAACTATTCACAATATCATTAATTTAGCTCTGTAACAAGATCCTAGATTTAAAAAAAAAAAACATTTGTAAGTTTAATCTTAAAAAAAAAAAATATTATTATTTTTTACTATACATATAAAGTGTAATAACAGCTGTACATAATTGGGTAGTAGAACTTTCATTGTGTCTGTGCTGTAACTTCATTTGCGGCCCCACATGTCTCAATCAACGGAGCGAGTGGCCCTACTCCCAAAAAGGTTGTACACCCCTATCTTAACTCTTTCGCAAATGATGAAGAAACTTGGTATGACGCTAGCAATTTATTTGATGGAATAGAAACTATTTTTTTGAACGTATGCTTTTATATATTAAACATATCTAATTATTTTTTAAACAATTCTATGGGCTTACAAACGTATTCAGAATGTATAGTTATATGGCCGTTGTAATTTCCAAAGTCTCATACTATCTGCAGACAAAGCTTTTGTACAAACCAAACACATTGGTTTCTTCAAGCCATCTATAATGACACTTCTGAATCCAAATGATAAATAGGTTGAATCGTATTTTCTTGTATTGGGAGTTCTTCCTCTTTTGTTTCCCCGTAGCTTGTATTATCGCTATCTTCATTTGTATCAGCATCGGTATCTTCATTATTAGTGGGTTTTTTCTTGTTTCCAATTAGCAATTTATTTATTCGTGTACAAATATTAGGATTAAATTTATTTTCTTGAAAAATACAACTTCGAAAATACTAATGATAATTCTCAGTAAGTAATCACACCAAAAACAAAAAAGAGCAGAATCACACACAGTTGTAATGCTTCTGTTGACAATTTAGCTATGAGTAAAACTTGAATTTGAGTGTATTCTTCTGATGATTCCAGCGACTATACGTTCTAGCGGCTCTTTTATAAATTATGTAATTGCAAAATTCAAACCAGTGGTGTCATCCTATTTCCGAAACAAGGAGATTCCAGTAAAAACATATTTTCAAATGTGCAGCTAATACTATACTATGCAACTTACCTATAAACACGGAAGTACCAAAGTCATGGATCAGCAATATGCAAATATAGAGATGGTAGTAGCGTCGAGTAAGAAATGTATAAATGGACAGTGTATCGTCAGGTCTTACATTTGTACGTAAGTGATTCAAATGAAAAGGTTTCTGACGTGATTATGGCCGCACGACGAGACTTAACAGAATTTGAACTCGGAATACAGATGGAACTAGACGCATGGGACATTCCATTAAAGAAATTGTTGGGGAATTCAGCATTCCTCAATCCACAGTCAAGAGTGTGTCGAGAAAATATAATTTCAGGCATTTCTTCCCACCATGCAAAACGCCGTGATCGAATACATCTGCTTAATTACCGACACCCGCGATGTGTGCGTTTAGTAGTCTGTTTTAACAGACAAGCAATAATGCGTCAAGTAATTATTTACTATATCTCCTTAATGGTGAGAGCTAAAGGGAATTAACTATACTACTATTAATGTTCAAGGAGCAGATCTATGGTGGTTCGAAAAAAATATGTTTATTTGTTATTCTGGATTAATTACAATGATAAGAATATTTACATTTTATAACATTGAAAATAAAAAGTAATAACGATCCCCAGGACCCAGGGATGTATCCATTAAACCTAAAGATTAGTAGTAAGGAAAACGTTAGTAACAAGAGTTTAAATGGTTAGTGAAATCAGAGCTCGATGCCATGGCAGCAAAATAGGGGCCCTAGAGAAACGCTAGCTTTCTCGAGAGAGATAGAGAGAAACGCTAGCTTTCTCGAGAGAGATAGAGAGAAACGCTAGCTTTCTCGAGAGAGAGAGAGAGAAACGCTAGCTTTCTCGAGAGAGATAGAGAGAAAGCCTAGCAAGGTCGTTCTTAAGAAAATGAATCCAAAGAATGCCCTCTTTCGGACTGGGGGTTATCCACTCCCAAACAGGTTGCTAATACGCGCACTTAACGCCAAGCCCATTACCAGGGCAAGTATTTATCATCCTCTTTGGGATTGAGCCTTACACGTCACATAACTGCAAACAACGCAAATACTGCAGCAATACGATAGATGTGTCCATGAAGACAGTGTAGCGAAATTTAGCGTTGATGGAATATGGCAGCGGAAGACCGACTCGAGTGCTCTTACTAACAATGCAACTTACCATGGACTCAAGTTGCCAACAAGGCACTGTGCAAGCTGGTGGTGGCTCCATAATGGTGTAAGCTGTTTTTACATGACATGGACTGGGTTTTCTGCTCGAACTGAACCAATCCTTAACGGAAAATGGTCATGTTCTGGTACTTGGAGACCATTTGCAGCCATTCATGGACCCAAACAACTATGGAATTTTCCAGAATGACAGTTCTCTATGTTGCTGTGCCTAAATTGTATTATTCGCGGTTGGTTTGAGGAACATTCTGAAGGATTCCAGCGAATGATTTGGCCAACTAGATCGCCAGACATGAATTCCATCGAACGTATATGGAACATGATCGAAAGATCAGTTCGTGTACTAAATCCTGCACCGACAAAACCTTCGAAATTATGGACTGCTGTATTGGTGGCATGAATGAATATTTCTTCCGGGGATATCCGACGACATGTTGAGTCAATGCCACATCGAGTTGTTGCACTTATCCGGGCAAAAAGAGCTCCCACACGATATTAGAGGTATCCCAGAACTTATCGCAACACGTTGTATGTTGCACATAGTGCATACTATGTTATATACAGGGGTTGGACGAAAAATATGGAAACACGTCGTGAAATACATGTTTGAAAAGAGATTTTTATTTTAGTGAATTGTGCAGGTGGCACTGGTGTTGTCGCCTACTGACGCCACCTATACAACGTCAGAAATACGCTGTGCTCGTCAGTCGCTGTCGGGGCATTTTTCTGTGAAGTTGTAATTGCATCATGTCAGAGCTAAGACTTCAAATGTGGGCAAATTGTTGGAGCTCGTCTGGGGGGTGCTTCCGTAAGCAAGATAGCAGAAGTGTTTAGTGTTTCAAGAGGTACTGTATCTAAGATTTATTCCGCATATTTAAAAAGCGGAAAGACATCATCCGCTAAATCACAGCCCTGACGAAAGTGTGTGTTGAGAGATCGTGACAGACGATTATTAATGAGGATTTTGACTGAAATTAATAGGACCACATTAGCAAAAGTTACTGCTTAAATTAGTGTCGTGCTCACAAACACAGTGAGTACCAAAACAATAAGAAGGGAGCTCCATGAGTTGGGTATTTCTGCCCGAGCAGCAATCCAAAAACCATTCATCAGTCATGCTAATGCCTGTAACAGAAAAAAAAACGACTAAGACGACGAAGCCTCTGTTCACACAGCTCATATCGTCCAGGACTGGCTTTCTGAGGACGAAGATGATTTGTCACATCTCTGCTGGCCAATACAGTCGCTAGACCTCAATAATATTGAATCTTTGTGGTTTACATTGGAGAGGAAATTGCGTGAACACTATCCACCACCATCATCGTTTCCTGAACTGGTCACCGTTTTGAAGTAAGAATGGTAAAAGATTCCCTTGGCAAGCATACAGGAACTGTATTTATCCATTCCGAGAAGACTGCAAGCTATTTTGAATGCCAAAGGTTTTCCTACACCATATTGTGAAACGTTACCCGTTTTTTAAGTGTTTTCATATGTTTGTCCAACCTCTGTATATTACATCATGGGGTTAATCATAATTTATCAATCCATCTAAGCGAAACATAATACTTACTTGCTTCCATAAGCTTTGGGGCCTCTGTTAATTTCAATGAACGGACGTAGGTGAACCAGTACACACCCAGCTCTGGGTCGTCCTCTCTACCGTTGAGTGCAGAAACATAGGGTTTGTTGTCGATGACGTTGTATGTGACACTGCAGTTGGAATAACAAAATAATTTTAATTAACTTCATTTCGCTAAGAACTCAAATATGGAGTTCCATGTAACCATTTGTGCAAAAATCTGAATTTCATCTACCATTTAAGTCGTAGTTTGGCGTTAGATGCTTGTAACAAAATGAATTTTTAAATCTCCTTATTATGCAACCATTAAAAGAGGATTTAAATACGATTATTTAATTGTTCCTTAAAAATGAAGAAATTCTTCACAGAAGTTCTATGAATACTGTTTTACCAGTATTGTTGGAAAAGCAATTTTTTTATAAAAAGAATGTTAAATTGAATTCTTTATTTTTAAATATACTTCCCTCAACATAAATAATTTAGTAAAATGTGATTAATGATATAAGGAGAGATTCAATATATACTTAATTTTACCTAACGTACATTTTGTATTGAAACGAGTCTAACGTACGCAGATAGCATTAACGAAAAAAAACCACTGCTCACAAAAGCGGAAGTTTGCTACTCTATCTGGCAACATCAGAATTAAGGCTATCGGAACAAATGGGACTTTTCCCACAAATCCGGAAAGTTTTATTTTTACTTTTTACTAAGTTCTTTTATTTTTATCTGTGCTGGATCAAGTCTCCTATGTTTACAAAATACCTTATTGATGATCAATGGAAAACAAATGTTTAGAATCTAAAATATTGTGGATAAATAAAAATATATAAAAAAAAATGGTGCCACAAAAATCTCCTTTCTCTTCATTGGATATGTCGACGGGTTAAGATACTATTGCTGAGATAGTGTCACTTATTTATTTGTTCTCTAAATTTTTTTTACTTATGATTATCGGTCAATGGAAAGGAAATTGCCTTAGCAGTCTTTTGAGATATTGAGGGAGCCTTTGATAAGGTTCCAATAAACGTAATTATGGATGCCCTCATTATTCAAATTGTTAATCCATTGGTTTGCGCCTGGATTAAAAACATGCTCGAGACAAGGATGGCTCAGGCCTCCTTACTGGGAGACATCTCATTGTGGGGAACTGTAAAGGCTGCCCACAGGGTGGTGTGTCATCCCCCTTACTATGGAACTTGGTGGTTGACGATCTCCATAACAGGACTCCCTTCTTGGGGCTATACTGTCTGGGTTATGCTGATGACATAACGCTGGTCATTCGATTGAAGTTCCAAAACACGGCAATGGACCTCATGAACACTGCCCTAAAAAGATCGAAATTTCGTGCAGAAAGGTTGACTTGTCGGTTAACCCCAACAAAACTAGTCTAGTCCTCTTTACCTCGAAAAGGTTATGAGATATGCACTCGATAAAATTATTTGGAACATCGCTTGCATACTGAGATGAGGTTAAATAACGTTATCTTTGATAAGACATTGACACGTGGAGCTCAAATCTCTAGTACTGCACGAGCAGTGCCAAAAGAGTGTTTTGGGCTTGTAGACGTGCCATTGGAAATAACTGGGGTCTAACACCGAAAAAGGTACATTGGATATACACCGGAATTATTGTTACGATGTTGTCGTATGGGGCTCATTGCTTGGTGAAATAGAACGCGTAATTGGACAGTGAAGAAAGAACTCACTAGTCTACGAAGAATGGCGACCCTTTCAATTACAAGTGCAATGCGAATCACTTCCTACAGAGTTCGGAACTGCTTCTGGGACTCCTTACACTGCATAAACAAGTGGAACTTGAGGCAATTTTATGCTCACAACGACTAAAACTCATGGGACAGTGGAAGTCGTCCTATGAAATGTCTGCGTTCAAAAAAGGTTGATTCGCAGGTGAAGGAGCATCCCTATCTATTAATGAGATCTGACTGGATGTTAAAGCAATTTTGCTTTAGGCCAAATATAACAATATCTTTCCTACCAAAAAGGAATGGAGATTCGTCTCAGGGATAATCGGGGTGGGTGATGAAATTTGGTACAAATATGGTTCAAAAACATCTCATGGCACTGGTTCAGGTGCCTTCTGTCCTAATCAGAAAATAAGGCTATATTTCTCTTTGCGTAAGTTGGCCACTAGGGTGGTCGCAAGGTATATGGGGAAATTTTTTTTTCACCCAATTTTCCATGGCACCCCCCTAAAAGTTGCCAATAGGCTAGAAACTGTGATTGGCAACATTTCAGCTCAACCTGATAATATTAACCCGTGCCTCATTGAGGTTAAAGTTAAGAAAAACATCGATTTTTAGCAAAAAATTGTATGTTTTACTCTATAAAATCGAAACCATTCGTTCGTAGAAACCTGGTTCTTGTCTTATTTCATAGGAAATTTTATTAACTTGAAGTTTGCTTGCATCTACTTTTTTTCGAAAACTGATAGAATGATATTTAACATTTTTCAGGTAAGGTCGTAGTGGATATCCTCAAAAGTGAATTTTCATGCAAAGCCCTAAAACAATACAATATTCAATTATATCTGCTTTCCAGATTTTGCTTTTTGTATTTTTCATTTTGTACATTAAAAAGGCTTTTGTTAGAGGTATTTTCAGAAGTAAATTCAACAACATTCAAATTAAAAATGAAAGAATTAAGGGTAAAGAAGAGGAACAAAGGAGTAAAAATGACAACAAATAGTGTTCTGATGTATTTTATTAATTATATAGTTGAATTATACATCATTATATTATTATTATTATTTAAATATACAAATTAAGTGGTAATTACAAATTAAGGTGGTAATGTCTTAGATAGTGTAGCTTTTGAAGAGACCAGAAAAATTTGCCTACATTCAGATACAACTTGTAAAAGGAACTGCCGTTGTTCTTCGTCTTTCGTCAAAGAGAAATTTAAAGTCTCATTTTACTGCTCTCTCAGCAGTGTCATTAACAACCCTTAAACGGTTCACTATTTTCTTAGCTTTTAAATAATATTGATTTCCACACCATATATCGGGATCAGTATTTAAAAAATCTGTATCAATTTCAAATCTCTTAAAAAAATTTTTAGTTCAAGGAGAAACAAATTAATTAACTTATTTGTCCAATAAATGAACAACTTCTTGGAGATTGAGTTTTGGTTTTACATCCCTATCATCACAATCATCTTCATCATTTTCTACTTCGGGCCTTAATTTTTCAACCATGCTTGTTTTGACATTTTTTCCCAAAGTTTCATCGAAAAATGAAAATGCAACTTGCTCCAAGTTGCGATACCACGTATGGTTTATTACTTTAAGGACAGGGCATTGTCTGCAACCTCTTTATCAATTTTCCTGTGTTGAACTAAAGATTTTAATAAATGTAGGTCTAGGTTGGGGGCCAAAGTAGGTTTGTGGGCATTGAACCATGCTTTTACATAAATATTGATTATAAATAAACAAATATCTTCAATACCTTTCTCTCTAAATCAGTTAACAAAAATTGATCCTTGAAAATATACATTTTTAGAGAATGAATGGCATTTGTCACCCATCTGGCGTGATGAATAGCACCAGGTACTCTAAAAGTAATGTCTTTTTTGAGGACGACGCCCTAAATGAACTAAGCAAAGGTGGATGAATTAGTTAAAGTATCCCTGGGCTGTCGGTTTTTTAATTGTTCATAAAGAAAACTTGAAATTTGGTCTGGATTACTTATTTTATTTCTAATATTTTCATCTTCTATACCTGTTTTGTATTTCTTCTTGTCAAGCTTAAACCACCCAGTCTGGAATTTTCGAAAAATATCTGACTGAGGACCAGTGGATGTGCCCATTTTGCAATTAAAACTGCTATTAAAGCAACTTCTAAAACATGGTGGCGACATGCTAAATTCAGAAGATTTTTCTCTAATAACTGGTCTAGCAAAACGCGGGTTCCCTAAGGCAACCAGTATTTACTGCTGTGGTATCAAAACACATTGCCTGGATTTAACCAACTAAACTTCAACTGCTGATAATACAGCTTTTGCCTGAATTATCCCCACACTATTTTCAAGGATAGGAACACCTATCAACTGTTCTTCATCGCCACAAATAATCAAATTCGCAAATCAATTCGCTCCACATTTTCTTTACTCAACAAGTCTGGAAACAATTTCCCATACCAGTTAACAACAGCTCCCTCTAAATCGGAATTTCTAAATCTATTTTTGATTAGATCAGTTGTTTCTTGTCGGAATCGCTGTCTGCGGAGTCGTATGACACTTCTACCTAGAATTAAATTCTGTTGGTTATGACCTAATGCCTGAACAATGCTAAATACCACTAAGTTGTATCTGAAGTACTTTTACAAGTTATATCTGAATGTAGGCAAATTTTTCCGGTCTCTTCAAAAGCTACACTATCTAATACATTACCACCTTAGTTTGTAATTACCACTTAATTTGTATATTTAAATAATAATAATAACATAATGATGTATAATTCAACTATATAATTAAAAAAAATACATTAGAACACTATTTGTTGTCATTTTTACTCCTTGCTTCCTCTTCTTTACCCTTAATTCCTTCATTTTTAATTTGAATGTTGTTGAATTTACTTCTGAAAATACCTCTAACAAAAGCCTTTTTAATGTACAAAATAAAAATACAAAAAGCAAAATCTGGAAAGCAGATATAATTGAATATTGTAATGTTTTAGGGCTTTGCATGAAAATTCATTTTTGAGGATATCCACTACGACCTTACCTGAAAAATGCTAAATACCATTCTATCAGTTTTAGCAAAAAAAGTGGATGCAATCAAACTTCAAGTCAATAAAATTTACTATGAAGTAAGACAAGAACCATGTTTCTATGATGAATGGTTTCGATTTTATAGAGTAAAACATACGATTTTTTGTTAAAAATCGATGTTTTTCTTAACTTTAACCTCAATGAGGTACGGGTTAATATTATCAAGTTGAGATGAAACTTTGCCAATCATAGTTTCTAGCCTATTGGCAACTTTTAGGGGGTGTGGGGTGCCACGGTAGACATTCGAAAATTGACTTTTTGTGACCACCCTATTGGTCACTGTATATCAGGCTGAGGTTCTGGCGATCTCTGCTTGTACATACAACTGCCTCAATAGAGGTGTAGTTAAGAGGGTTATAAAAATATTCACTCTGACAGTCTAGCAACCGTAACGGCTTTTCAAAGTCACTGCTTCTCCTCAAAAGCAGTGTGGGAATGTCACACACTGAGCTTGAGGACCTGGCTGAGAGAAACAAGGTCTCTCTTGTATGGGTCCCTGGTCATTGAGAGTAATGAAACGGCGGACAAATTAGCAAAAATGGCTCTGAAACACCATTTATTTGACCAGAGCCTGTTTTGGATCTGCCTCACAATGTGGTTAGAGGGACTATGAGGGATTTGCTTCTTGCTGAGTAATGTCATACAAAGCTTCAATCTAACAATCAACGACAAGCCAAAGAGCTCAATCAGCAGTCTCCGTGGAATCGTTCAATGGAGCTGCTGAATTTGGGTAAGGAAGAAATCAGGATAGCTATTGGCCTCCTAACTGGCCACTCTACCCTGAATAGACACCACAACATTTTGGGTGTTATAGATGACCCATTATGTAGAGATTGTCGAATGGTAGAGGAGAGGTCTGAACACGTTCTATGTGTATGTGACCATTACTCTGCACAACGACTTGAATATCTGGGATACCACTATCAAACCTTGGGAACTATCAAACATTCCAATCAGGTACATGTTGAAATTGATTTCGGCAATCGGTCTTAAGAGGATCAGCAAGGGTCTCAGTACTAATGAGACTATTAGTCGCGGTTCTGGTACCCTTCGGAGTCACCCCTTTTTACAAAAGTCATCTCAAAGAGATTACATAGAAACTATTCTTGATAGGCACGGTATGAGTGATTGCAAACCTGTAAAACTTCCAATTGCTAAAAATGAAGACAAAAGTTTTGACAGTATGGACAAACAAATTGATCAAACAAAGTACTATTTAGAATTAATAGGTTATCTTTCTTTTCTTGCGAATCGCACATGTCCTGATTTACGTTTTGCTGTAAATTTCTTTTGCAATATAATCAGATACCAGAAAAGTGTCATTATTTGTTACTTAAAAAGGTTTTAAGATGATTAAAATGAACCAAATAGCATTTTTTATTCTATAACAACAATTTTGATGATCGTACCCTTAGTGCCGATTCAAGTTGGTAAAATGCCGAACAATGTAAGTCATTCTCTGGATCGGAAATTGTGCTTGATAGTTTGTTATTCTGTAAAGCCAACAAACATAAGTGCGTTGGAATATCAACATGTGAAGTTCAACTTTTCGCTACAGCAGATGCTACTAAGAATTTAATTTGGATACGTAATTTATTTAAAGAGTGAAAGTACTCTAAATTTTTTAATTTTTTACTGTTAGTGTTTATTTTGATAATGAAACCGCAATAGATTTGTGCAATAGTGCTAAATCTTCTGTAAAGACAAGACATGTATGCTTATAATTTCTTTTTATTGGAGATCTAATTGAGTGTAATAAGATCAAACTTGCTTATTGTAATATTAATGACATGTTAGCAGATTTTTGTACGAAAGGTGTCACCGAAGAAAAATTATTGTAGACTTCAGATCAAGTAAATAGTATGTTAGAGAGTTATGCTTATTTTTAGATTGTTTAAGTACGATTCATGTTGATCGCGTGGAGACATTAAGAATGCCTCAGGTAGTACATGCTCAATTAATAGCTGTAACTTACTTGTGTCTAGTGTCCAGCCTTCGAACAGTTTCTATGACGTCATAAAAGGACCAGTTTCTTGATGTTTTCATTCGCACTCTCCAGGTTCGCCCCAGATCTACGTCTTTTCCCAGCCAAATGGAATACACAACGACAAAAGTGCTATCTCTGCTATCCTGTATTTTCTGTAGAGCATCTTCCTCTAAAAAAGGAGAACTTAAAATCTGTAGTAGGCTTACATAAAGAATTCATTCATGCTATGTTTTATACTGTCTAAAACTCTTGCTCGCAGTCCAATATAGCCTTCAGTGGAATAAAAAACTGTATTTCTGTAGTACGAAATCACCTGCAATGCAATATTTGCGATTCTAGCAATACTATGTATAAAATTGTCTACCCAGAGAGGCAACAAATCCAAACCAAAGTTTGAAGATTTATTAATTTTAGAATTTTTCATTACAAATGTTATTAAATAGTTTCATAGCACCGATACCAAATATTTTCAATTCTTTTTATAAAACGATTCAATTATTTTATTTTCTTAATTAGTCATAACGAAACATAAATTCAAAAGTAATATTTGTTTCTATCTCCACCTACATATGCTGTGATGCTGTATTTTGGGAGGTTTCCACAAAGTCAAGTAAATTGTCTGAGTGGATCAAGAAGAGTCATATCACCCACAGAACATATAGTCTTTCAGTTCCCTCGTCAGATAATGCCAGACCTAAATTTGACAGAAAGATGAATTCCACAAGGAGGAAATCTGGACACTCCATTGTCTAACCATAATTATTACTATGGAGGGATAGCAAATATGAAAACAATCAATCCGAGAGTGGAGTTTATATTAAGACTCCTGAATGTAGCTACTGACTGAGATGCATTGGAGGACCAACTGACACCTGTTAACTTAAACAGTGCATTCAAATTTTTTAACTCGTCACCAATACCAATTAAGAGTGTAGCGTTACATTTTATATATTTATACTAGTAAAATACCCGACATTACTCGGTTTGAATTGGTTTACTCTAAATTGAAGAGATAATCAAAATATATAATGACTTACGTTTTTTGTAGAATAAAAATTTATTTGAATACCTTTCGCCATCTTTATAATTTCTACAACTTACTTTGGACATAAATCCTACGCATGCATATCCATTCATGTAATACATTTCACCTACATCGCACCCTTGCTGTATGATAAAGCTACAAAATGACGAAAGGTGACACTAAGGTTACTACTACAAAAGACGATTTTAAGGGAGATTTGGAATTCCCTTTCTTAAGTTCTTTTCATGTTCAACTCAATTAATAAAAATTATGATTAACGGCAAATGTTCTCGCACTCATAGTCAGCGAAACAATATTTTTTTACTTCTGGCACTCTTGCATCCGGTATGCGACATAGTGAAATTTTGCAATCTTCTCCTGTCATTATGACAAAAAAAATTTTAATGTTTGAAAAGTTCTAGTTCGGATTTTTTAAACATTTTTATTCTTTCAAAAACACAATTATTCTTTAAATAACGGCATTATTCTTTAAATAACGGCATTATTCTTTAAATAACGGCATTATTCTTTCAATAATGACATTATTCTTTCAATAATGGCATAACTACATTTAAAATTTACTGAAAATTTAATCTGACTTACCTGTCATTTTTATGTCGAATACTTTGTGGTGCTGTTGCGCGTCATGAGAAGGTTTATATACACAAAAACACGTTTATTAAAATAATAAATATTTAAAACAGAAAACAGCAAAATAAAACAAAATAAAAGATGTCGGAAAAATTGTTCTAAAGATATTAATTTGTGATTCATTTTTATCTCTAAATCTCGCACAGTTGCCACAACTTACAACTAAAAGTGCACAAAATTTAGAAATGTGAAATTAATTCAGAGCGAAATAAACAGAAAATATCCCTGCTCACGCGATCTTGTTCATTCTTGTTCGTTGAAAAATATCGTTTGTCCCAAATATTCGAAAATCGTTTTCATTGCGCAAAGTACAAAAATAAGTCTCGAAATAAATGAAATACCATAGTTGAAATTCCATAAAAAAAATTTTTTTTGAAGAATAATTACTTTTTTAGCAATACTGGTAATGCAACCGAAGTAATCGTAATATTCAATATACATTCCAATTTTTCCAATGCTACCAAATTATGGTTTATTTAAATATACTTACTCAGGTGTTTTACCATGAAACTCAACTAAATACAACAATAAAGAAATGTTTAATATTGCATTCACTAAATTAATAGATAGTGTATAAAATAAAATACATTACAATCAAATATCTGGAAAAAATTTCATGTGATGCTTGCACAAACACACAAATACAAAATCGAACATAGAACAGAAAGACGGACAGACAGACTTTCGCAACCAATTCCACTTACTAAATGAAGATAAGTACTCACTGCATGCAAATTTTCATGAAAATATATAAAACCGTGTGGACGTGTATAGGGCACAACATACATACAGACAGACAGACAGATGGACAGACAGACACCAAACGTAAAAGAAGCGGATTCGGCATCAGTAGGGTCCAAAACGGATAGAAAACTTGAAATGGGTCGAAAATATTGAATGTACAAACAAACACTTCATTCTTATTTATATAGATACAGCCTATTTTAGTTGACAAATGAATCCAAATACTAAAACCAGAGGAATTTGGTACAGACCGGATATAATAACAATTATTAATGTTGCAAGTATATTGTCCTAGTTTAGTTACATACGTGCTTGTTTGAAAACTCATTTCGAGGTAATTGTTTTACCGAAATTGTATACTATGCGTACAATTCCAAAGAATGCATGTTCTAAATTTATGAAGTGAACTTCGTACTCACCACTTTCTTGTAACCTAACACAGTGCTTTGAGCTGATGTTGAGCAGACTCTTGAAATTGAGTGCTGGTAGAACGTAATTGGAGTTTCTAACGGATCCCCAAGATCCACTGCTGTCCTGATTCTCCAGAAGAACTTTAATTGCTCCTGACAAGTCGAAATATTCCTTGTAGCTCTCATTGCGAAACAAGGCCTACATGTTTTAAAAAAATTGCTTAAAGAATAGCAGTCAATATCTAATCCATTAAAAGTGAAAAATGTGTTTTTACTAAAGGAAAATATGCATACATAATATATACCATTAAGTTCAATCCTTGGTGTTACTGTCTCTTGAGAAACATTCCTAATTCTTAAAACTAACAAATTCGGTATTTAAGGGTCAAGAAGGATTTTTTATATCAATGTTGAAAATTATACATTTGCCAAACAAGACATCCTTAATTACAGCAAAAGCATTGCTGTTTCTTTGATAGAAGAGTTCAACAAGCTATGGGTAAGTTGAGCTTCATATCATGAAGCTAGGATCGTCGAATAATGGAAAAAGCTGAATGGCTCCTTTTATAGGTGGTGGATTTTAATTAAGTTTGCAACATGCAAATTATCTGAACTGATGCGCACACGTTCCTCCTAGAGGCAGAAATCAAACTATTTTTCTTCTAAAACCAAAAACGCATTTATAGGGTAGTATCACTAGAAAATTTGGTTGCGATACGCCCTTTAATTTTTCCGATAAGCAGGTCTAAACACTTTCTTTTTAATTTGGATCATACTGAATATATTAATAATTTCGATTCTTGGTGTACTATCCTTTAATAAAAATTCCAAACCAACCAATTTGATGTTAAAAAGTCAGGGCGGATTAATTCACATCAATAGTGAAAATTATACACAGCACAGCAAAAATTATGCTACAAAAATTATGCAAGGCCGTTTGATGCAAATTACGTTTCGCTAATTTCTCATTTGACTGTGGTTCAAAATTATGAGGTATTGTCCTTCGATATTTTTGCTTCCAATATTGATCACGGACCGTCGCCAATAGCTCACGGTATTGCTCCATAGTGACTTTCAGTGAATTACTTAGCACACATTTTTGTATTTATTATCATCATATACCAAAGGACGATTAAACCCAGCAACGCGAACGCATCGTTTATCAACGCCATGATGTACCAATCAGGATATCTTCTCCAGTCTCCTTCAACTCTTTAAACATGAGAGGAAAAGGGAATGATGTACCTTTTAGAACTATCTTAACTTAATTTCGATTTTCTGTAAATAGCTGTGCATAGTTTTTCCAATCTGATTAAATAATTTCGAATGTAGAGTTATTGTTTCATTTAGTTCTGTCCCTTATTTTCTCTCCAGCAAGACATAACAAGTATATAAAGACTTAAATTGAGGCTCGGCTAACGAATTCAAGACCGGTTTAGAGTTTTGAAATAAATGACGGTTATGTACAAATTCAGGTATTACAAAAAGACGGAAGAAGATGCTAATGTTAGTTTTCCGATGACCAGAGTGGAAATTTGCCTACTGAAAAACCAAGTTTCTTTGATAATTTAGAAGCAAGATGTATTGTGTTGAAATTGCTCACAAGACGTTTTTAGGAAGTTGGAGAAATTTAAATACTTCTCAAGAAATTAAAGAAGTTGATGAAGTCATAGAAACGTTGCTGTGGGAAAGAAGTTTAAAAGACGTACCAAGAGAAGAATGTTCTGAAAGAAACACTAAAATGACGACATTACACAAATTTGAAGAATTAATATCTAGTAGTACCGCAATTCCGACTCAACAATTCTTGTGAATTACGACACGTTGTTGATTATGACGCGTTGTGGATTAGTACGCATTATGGATTACGACGTATTATGGATTAAGACTCAACTTATCGTCTACTTCCATGACATCATCAGAAACTGTGTCAGTTTATTTACCTTCTGATTTTATTTGCTTTCTCTTTTGAGTAGACTTTCATAACGACAACTTTTTACGATTTCCCTTATTTTTCATTATCCTTGAATAATAGTAAAAGAGCAAACATAAAATGGTTGCATAAAATTGTGTTTGTTACTGAAGACGACAAATCAAATCGCCAGAGATTAAAAGAATTTTCTAGGTTTCGTGATGAATTCAATTTTGAAGAAAAGAAACAAAATATGTTAAAATATTTTCCTTTAAAAGAATAGATTGCTGTGTATAATCTGTTACATCTTGATCTCAATAGCACAACTGTAAAGGTCCGTCATCTCCTCCCCTCATCGAAGATATTTTTGATGTTACGAAACTCTACAATTTTCACCACTCTAGATTTGAAGAAAGCATTTTCTCATATTGACAGATGAGAACAGTAAGAAGTACAGATAGTTTGTTTCCCCTTTCAAGACATTATAAATTTCCGAAAGCAGCTTTTGGCCTCTGAAATTCCGTAAATATGTTCATGAGAAACGGAAAATCTCTTTCCGAGGACATGCAATACACAGTAACACAATCCTCCATTCCCTTCAAAAACATTGGTAGTATAAAGCCTTCCGGAACCCTAGATTGTGGAAGATGTCCAATCATTTTTAGGCCTAAAATATTCTTTGCGAAAGCTTATAAAAAATTATTCTTATACTGTAAGACCTCTTAGTTACCTTTTGAGACAATACACACCCTTTTTCTTTGAACCTGATCAGATAGTACAGTTCGCGGCTTTTAAAAAAGTACTTAACACAATACCTTGACCTTCACCTGTGTGTGTATCCACAAGACTCACTTACAATTACATTGTAAAGCCAGTCGATAAAGGTTTGGTGCAATTTTCATACAACAGGGTATAGATACCAAGTCCATCTCATGTACTAATCGTATATGAGCTAAAACGTTTCCACAGGAAGAAAATTATACGAGTTATTAGCTCGAGGTGCTTCCTATCATTAAATCCCTCAAAACATTTCGAATTACTTAGATGGAAGTCAAATTTCAAATTATAAATGATTATTCAACCTTCCAAAAAACCATGTTTCAAAAGGATCTTACCCCCACAATTGAGAGATCGCACTTTTCCTTGAAGATTTTTCGTATGAGATGAAGGATAGACATGTACAACAAATGAAGCACGTTGATACTTTAGTACCGTATCATTTTTGCTCAAAATTCAGATGAAGTTTTTTGCAACATAAAGAAGATACTCGGGAACGCTATTAATAGTGATTACAGCTTGAAAAATGGTGTGTTATTAAAACTCTCAATGATCTGAATTTTCTATTAGTCTCTCAGGTAATGCAGCAAAAACTGATTCAAAATGTGCGTTCTCAAGGACATTTTTTTGCTTTGATAACCGTATCCATACTCACATGTTAATTTTGCATCCCGAATTTGCAAAAAGTGGTTGAAACAGTTTTTGCCTACTGTCTGCTCTGCATCCTCTTTAACAGGAAAACACACATTTACACAAATACAAATACAAATATTGACGACCAGCTACAGGCTCAAGCCCAACAAGGCTGGTCCTTTGTTTATGAATTCCCCAATTCCCACTGACTATCCAATTGTGTCTTAAATTCGTACACTCCCTTTGAATTAACTATATTTTCAGGCAACGCGTTCCAACTGTCTATTACCCTATTAAAGTAGTAGTTTTTCCTTAAATCCCGATTAAAATGTGTCTTATTCAATTTATACCTATGCCCCCTTGTTCTGTTATCCCTATTGAAATTTAAGCCCTCTGTGTCCCCTTGTTTTACAAACTTGAAAAGCTGAATCAAATCCCCCCTCCTTCTTCTTCTTTCCAGTGTATACATGTTTAGCTTACTTAAACGTTCATTATAGTCGAAATTTGCTAGCCCCTTTATTATTTTTGTAGCTCTGTGCTGAACCCTTTCAATTGATTTTATGTCCTTTCTCATATATGGAGCCCAGAATTGTACAGCATAAATAATTGTACAGCAGAATTGTACAGCATTACACATATATGTTAATTTCCTAGGCCATTTGCCTTCAACAAATAAACAATGCCAGTACTTATCTTCGGTCGTAGACGCCTTTACGAAGTTTATTTGGTTAATCAGTCAAGTCCACATCGGCGCACAATGCCTTGGACAAGCTCAACATTAACACATGACTTTTGGCAACCCCATGAGAATCTTTTCCGACAAGGTATTTGTGTTTATATCCCTTGAGTTTCAAACCTACAGTAAGGAGAAAGCATTGACCATATTCGAGTAACTACTGAAGTACCCAGAGGAAATAGTCAATTCGAAAGAATGTTTGGAACTCCCATATCCGTTGTCTTTAAATTGTCATTAGAGAATCCCCCTAAAAATAATTTCAACACCTAACCTCTCTTCAATGCATTCTAAACAATACAGCTTCTTTCACAACTAAATGTACCCCTTTTGAACAACGACAGAGAATTAAAATGAAAAACAAAGATTTGCGTGCTGAAGAAATCCTAAAGGAAGAATATGATGAAAACTCTTTAGACAGGATCTTACTATGTCCATGGAGCCCTTATTCTAACAAAAACATGAGCATGAACTCCCAAGTGAAATCATTCTACTTAACTACCATAGTAGAAAAACTACACATTGAACTTTGATGTCTTGAATGGTAAATGGTGACATAAGAATAAAATATAAATAGCACATTTTAATATGTGAATTATTATTTATTAAAATTATAAATTTTGTTTTAAAATGTACACACACAAAAGAAAAAACATTTTTTTCAATGAGATGGGTGAGTTTGATGAGATGATATGAATTTTTTTAAGTTCAGTTCTGTTTGTGAGCATCATTCGTTTGTGTCCAAGAGCACTAATTCTCAGTCGGTTTCTTTTTTTTCGTGATGAAGCTCATAATTGCAATAAATCCACGTTCTACTAAATAAGAAGACGGGAAATTAATCTAAATAGCTTCTGTACAGTAACCCATAATGCAGGACCCAAAATTGGTTTATGTTTTTGTAACCAGTATTTGTGGTATCCTTGTTCAAACATTTTTTTCAGCTCCTCATTTGGAATACTTAAATTGCTTCTATATTAGTATGGATTCATCTGAGTTTCTATTTGCAAAACGGTCCAACACCCAATTGGAAAAAAAAATGAAGAATGTCTTCGAGGCTTTGACAAAGGTCAGAATGAACAGCCATTAAGTGTTGATAATAAGCATGCATATCTTCATCTCGTTTTAGCAATTTTAAAAGATTTGGAAAGGGAGGGCATCATTCTCACTTCAAGTTTTGTTTGTGAAGAAAAATTTTCGTAACAAACCCATATATTATACTTTTAGTTTTGATTAAATTTAATTGATCACATTGTATCTTCCAAGTGGTTTTGTTAAGTTTGGCAAATAAGTTAGTCATATAAGCTATGTTATTTTTTAATTAATTAAATTGAGCCACAAATTATTGTGTTTACTTTCCAGGAATTCCAACACTGAATCAAAGAGTGCATAAAATCGATCCAAACATGCACTTTTAGGTAACCAACCGACTTCTATGCTAAGTAATAAACGATTTCAATCCAATATTTTCCTTACAAAAATCGATCCAAACATGCACTTTTAGGTAACCAACCGACTTCTATGCTAAGTAATAAACGATTTCAATCCAATATTTTCCTTACAAAAATCGATCCAAACATGCACTTTTAGGTAACCAACCGACTTCTATGCTAAGTAATAAACGATTTCAATCCAATATTTTCCTTACAAAAATCGATCCAAACATGCACTTTTAGGTAACCAACCGACTTCTATGCTAAGTAATAAACGATTTCAATCCAATATTTTCCTTACAAAAATCGATCCAAACATGCACTTTTAGGTAACCAACCGACTTCTATGCTAAGTAATAAACGATTTCAATCCAATATTTTCCTTACAAAAATCGATCCAAACATGCACTTTTAGGTAACCAACCGATTTCTATGCTAAGTAATAAACGATTTCAATCCAATATTTTCCTTACAAAATTGAGCAAATTATCTCTCATTGTCTTTCTTTTTGATTTTATTAACTGCTCTAATGACTGCGTCCACTAAGATTTTTGGCGACTAAATGTTGTCGATGTACAGATACAATGTACACAATATGCAGATACAGTGTACACAATGTACAGATAATATTTTAGATAGATGGCGACATAATGTACATATAACATATTCGGTATAGCTTGTTTTAAATATCCCATAAAGCCTTGGTGTCGTCCTATCATTGCCGGAGCACCGTCAGTAAGTACTGAGAAAATATAACTCAAAGGTATAGCTTTTAAATCGAAATCTGTTTTTGCTTCATTAAATATTGTTTCGCCTTTTATATCTGTTTTCAAACATTTGGCAAATAACAATTATTGGGAATTTTTTTCTTTTTTTTTTACAAATCTCACATAAGCAAAAAGTAAAGCTCCGTTTCTAAACAAAGTTGGCTCTGTAATAACGGACGTTGTACAAACTTTGAAAGGAGGAACTTTTAAGAGCTCAGAATATTGTACAATACAAGTATTCTTTTATTCTATCTTGGATAATTATTTTAAAGTGATGCTCTATTATTTACTGTACAATTACATAACATTTCAAAAAATAGCAGTCTCCACCGGAGACTTAACTCATTAACGACGGCACAACTTTTCGCTTGAAAGAAATGAACAAAAATCATTTTTTAGACGTATTAGAGTCTAATTAAGACCAAAAAAAAGTAAAATGAAAAAAAAAAAAACATTTATTTGTATAAAAGATACAAAATGTTGCCGAAACGCAACGTCAGTCAAAACCGAATACTTTTGGGAAAGATGAAAATCTTTGAAGCACTTGCTATGTAACGGCCCATTACATTTTTTACAAACAGTTATTGTTTGGCTACTACAGTTTTTGCATCTTTTTCGTTTGTTTGTTGGATATTTTTCGATAATATGACTTGTCTGATTCTAGGACACTACCATTTCTTTCCCTTTACTTGCACTCTATACATTGTAACGAAATTATCAAGCAGGTCCACCCCACCCATATGTTTGTTATAATCCCCGCTGAGTTTGGGTTGCTTTACAGATGCGGATGTCCTTATTTTCTTGAGAATCTCTTGGCCATTGAAGATGGATTGATTGTATCAAAGTTGGTGGCCATAGAGTAACAACGGAATTTTTGTTCCAACGAACTACTGCGATACTATGCTCCTTATCAAAGACGAAGTCATATGTTCCACGTTGTTACTTTTTCATTTTGATTACAGGTGTAATAGGACATTTTCCTAATCTGTTGGCACGGATCTTTCCAGTGGCACGAAATCACGACTTTTCAATTTCGACAACATATGTGATGTATAAATTTGTCGAATTATACATAGTGGTTTGAAGGAACTTCGACTACAATTAAAAGAAGTTTCCACTTAACCCAGATCAGCCGTTTTATCTACTTATTTACTGTCTTCAGTAATATGTTCCAAAAGATTCTGATTGTATGATTCTAAAAATACATCTACTGGCTTCAAATCATACAATTTTTGTATAATTACTTCCTTTTTGCTTTTCTACGGTTTCTTTGTCAGCAGACATTAGTGTGTAAACGGGAGGCAAATTTCTTCAAGAAATATTTTTCTTAGGTGATTTAGGCCAATGTTTATCATTTTGTGATGAATCCGATAAATTACAAAATTTTCTTGAAGAAAAAGGTTCGACATCACCAGATATGTCTTTCGGTCTCGGGAAATTATCTCCTAACTTATCGCCATCAATGCATTCGAATCCGTTGTTCAGAAAATCAAAATGAATGAATCTGGAATCAAACGAAGATCATTCTTTGCGATGGCAAAATTAGTAATTAAAAAAATATAAAAGTTACTTTTAAAAAAATTATTTATTTAAAGAAAATTATATTTTTGGTATCGATCTATTGTAAAATTTTCCACATATTTCAAATCCGTTGAAATTTTTACTTTAGTTTTGGCGATCTAGGAGATAGAAAAAAGATCTACATAACTGAAGTTAAAATGTTTCATTTGTTTTGTTCTTCGACTAACGGCGTTGCTCCGAAATCTAACGGAAACACGGAAATAATAAATTTAGAATCTGTCATATCTTTATACTGTTGCCATTCTAAAGAAAAAAATAGTATTTTAGTTATCATGAAATTAATTTTAAAATGTTCTAAATTAAATTTTAAAATTCAGGCATCGTACAAAAATTGCAAAAAATGGGGACTACCGGTGTGCCGAATCCCATTACAGCAAGTGCCATCGATTCGTCAGAAACATGCACATAACAAACAAACAAACACTTCCTTTATAATAGTAGAGACTCAGGATGTAAGAATCTCTGCCAATTTATTTTTTAATATTTATTTTAACTGTCGAAATGATGAAAACGGGACGTAATTATTTGACTTTATATTAAAACCTTCCCGGCCCCCCAAAGTTCTCCACGTAAATAATTTTAATTTGACACAGACCCCCTCAGCGGTCACAAGGACCCCCGTGGGTCCGTAGAAACCACATTGGGAACCACTGGTGTATATAACCTAATGACCATTATGATGTAAAGAAGATAGGTTCGCACGAAGGACTAGAGTTGACGTCCAGTTGAGTACACTTGATGAAAAAGTGGTCAAATTAAGGTCATAAGACTCGTCTATTCGTTTTTTCCTGTACTTTCAGAATGTTGCTGTTCTTCAGCGCCTGAGGTCAATCGCCGACAAAATACCCGAGGAACCCCAGCAACGCGAACACCTGTTTTATCAACGCCACTCTGAGCTAGAGTGCCTATATAATAAGAGTGGCGACATGCGGGAAACACTTTCTGATTGGCTTAGAGACCTTTTCTACCGCCCGAGGCAGTCTTTTCCTAGCTCCCGTAGCCTTAACATAGGAATTTTTTGTATGTTCGAGAAAAACGTGTGTATATTAAATTAAAAAGAAAACACAGCTTATTCATGTTCCATTTCGTGTTCTAGAATGTTTATTTATTATTATTTTAGAGTTTTGTCAGTATAAATATGAAGACTTTTTAAGTAAATAGCTTTTTTTGAACAACATGGTGTTTCCCGTAATCTAAGTTAGCGCGCTGTGCAATCCATCTCATCCATTACGCATGTAATTGAGCTTTTATATGATTCATTTATACCGAATGTATCCATTTTATAATAATCATATGCTTTTTGTTCTCCTTGAAATGATAGATTAATTCGCGCAGCAATCTTCTTTGAGACGATT
Source organism: Metellina segmentata (assembly GCA_947359465.1). Classification (NCBI taxonomy): domain Eukaryota; kingdom Metazoa; phylum Arthropoda; class Arachnida; order Araneae; family Tetragnathidae; genus Metellina; species Metellina segmentata. The sequence goes on from OX375880.1 coordinate 103,573,053, forward strand.
CCGGTAGAAAAATGGCTGCCGCGCATGCGCATTGGGCCAAATTTGGTCCCTTGTCGCCACTTATTATATAGGCACTCTACTCTGAACCAATCAGATGTCCTCTAGTGACCTTCAACTGGAACGCGTATGCTTTTCGTTCTCAAATGAAAACAATTACACTTCACCGTTAAAGGAAAAAGGAAGAACGTACTTATTCGTACCATCTGAACTTAGTTTCGATTTTCTGTAAATGCATGTACAAAGTTTTTTCAATCTAATTAAATAATGTAGAATATACCGAGTTATTTTTCATTTAGTTCTGCCCCTTATTACCGCTCCAGCAAGACACAACAAGTCTCTATTAAGACTTAAATGATATTTATGTTCTGGTTTGGGTGTGTCTAGGGTGTTGATGGATGAAGACTGAAGAATAACTCGGTTTAAAATCAATGTAGATATATTTTCCGATATATTTTACAGCTTTAGGCTCTTAAACCTAACTAAAATAGACATTAAACGAACATGTCGATGAGAGCTTCGCAGCTGGTGACTTCGCTTTTTTTCTCCACTACTCTGCTCTGCTCTGTTGTACCTGAGCTCCGTCTTATGTACTCCGTTGCGATGGCATCGCTACGAGTGTCGCCACTGTTCAGGTGGTTTGGTGAATGGGGGTTCGAGTATGTTACATTTATATTTATTAATTTGTTGAAAACTAAGACAGAACAATCAAAGATAAACGTACTCTCCATTCTAGAATTATAATCTTCATCTTTATGTTACAGTTGTCTGTTAAGCTTGTTACAATCCGTTATTAGCATATTGTCATTTGTATTATTCAATTCTATGAATCATGACAGAGAACTATCGTATCCATGAATATAAGAACTTACTTTCTTTTATGGTTTAAGAATCACTTACAAAATTCACTACGAAACCAATACGGTTTATCAATTCCAACCATACCTGAATAACTAATGCAGTAGTTATTGGATTGTACACTGTTCGGTTTCTGAATTGGCGTTTCTTGAGCTCTTCCTGCATGTCCTTGACCATTCTCTCGTCCACTCTCATGTTGGGAGAGGAGGACAGACATTGCAGCGCCATTGCTGCGATTGCTTGCGTGTCTGAAAAAGTGAAGATTTAATACATCCCTTATAATTTCAAAGAGAAAATAACGTCAACATTTATTAATAAGAAATCAAAGCAGAAGGCTCGCAATCTGTTTAATGGGAAAAATTGTAGTGACAAAGTTGCAGAGATGGATGCCCACACCGAGCTACTGTGAACCACACCAAAGCAGTTTAATTCTTTATCAAAATATAAAATTTGGCTCAAACTCAGCTACTTAATACCTGTCCAGAAAGGTCTGTGTTGGGAATCGAAGGCTGATGTGACTCTCTCGATGTCTTTGTGTGTCATGGTGTCTCCAGCGTTGCAGAGTGCGATGATTTCGATGGGGTTGGTGTAGTTGGATGCCTCTACTCTCTTGCGAAGTTCGGACACCAGGTTGTGACCGAAGAAGTCCTTTGGATCAGTGCACGTCACAAGTAGAGCTTGGATGTAAAGCGCTAGCTCCTGGCTTCTGATTGTGTTGTTCCTACTCGAAACAAAAATCTTAGTTTTCATATAAAAGGATTCTATTACTCTAAACATTAGTGTGGAAATTCAATTTAAAGAATACAATTTTCGCATTAAAACCATTTTAAAGACAGTAATTTTAAAGCTTTGAGATTTTCACACACATAGTTAAACCTAGCACCAAAGTCTTCCCTGTAAGACTTCTAATTAGGTTTTAAATCGATTAGATTTTTTCAAGTAAGAGATCTGGTTCTTAAGCCGTTATGTGCGTTATAAATAGATTCAATACTATATTTGTTAAATATCTCGTGACATTCATGGGTTGTAACTAAGGCAACTTTTTGCAACATATGCAACTTTTTTTCACACGTTCTACGCTGCATGTAAAGTACTAAAACCCAAATTCCTCCTACATGGGGTGTATTATAAGTGAGTAATAACCGCAACATAAATGCAACTATTTGCATAAAAACAACCACCTGCAACTTTTTAAAACTTAGCTTAAAATTACTTAATATGAAATTATTATTTCATTTTTTCCCTCTCTATCAAACCTTCGATCATGTGTATCTGATGTTTCGAACAACGAAGTATTGCGGATCAAAAAAGTTCTTGGAAAGAAGGTGTTCGTTCTAACAGACGAAAGTGAAATAAATTGCAAGTACCTTAACACTTTGTTTGGCACTTTTGATAATCCTGAGGAAACTTGCATAATCGACTGAAGAGTTTGTGAGATGAGTGTCGATCATCAATATGTTGTTCGCCTTGTAAATGACGTTTTAAGGGGGCTTACGACCTTTAAAAAACTCTTGATGGAGTAGGAATAAGGTCAGTTTCGAAGCTATGTCATTTTTTAAGTATTGCATAAAATGGAATACTTTTTTTCCATTATGCTCCTGCATTTTTAAGGTATAAAATACATTGTACAAACATGATTTAAATATTAGCAGGAGTTTTTGTGTCGGGCTCGTTAAGGTATAACTTCATTGTGAGTAAATATTTGAGGAACAGTGCTGCGCGCAAGATGGCATATAAACAAATAGATGTATACAAATAAATTTTAGTGTATGTTATTCTATATATATAACAGATTAAAATAAAACCAAAAAATAAATAAATAAATAAAAATTAATATTTTTTATCAATTATGTTTCATGGAAGCATTAAATATTCTGATACGTCAACAACAATGTCTTCCCCAAAATTCCAAAATAATAATTTTTTTTCAATATTGTGGTTTTAAAACAAGCATGTAGGTTTAACGAATATGTATACCAATTTTTGAACAAGTTGCTCAAATAGTACTTCAGATATCATGCGCTCAATCTGAGATTTTTCTAAAAAAACAAAGCTGAGAAAAACCGCCGTAAAGATAAAATTTTGGTTACAGAAGCCCATGTTTTGCTCAGTGTACCTTTCGATTTTCTTTCATATCTCTGGTATTTATTTGAATTTTGTCATGCGGTTGGTGTAAAAATGATCAGAAATGTATGTACTTTAATATATATATTTTTTTGAATAATCGAATTTTTGGAAGGTTTAAAGGTTGTAAGTTTCCTTGAAATCTCTGAATATTGAGCGAAAGGATTTTGCGCTTCTGCTATCTGATACAGCACATTATATGACTGCAGCTGGCGCAGTTTTTCAATGTTAATGAAATTATTGGTCAATGATAGGCCATTCATCGTTCTTTTGTATTTAATGATGTATTATAATACTGCTGTACACGACTAAAATTGTCAATACATATATTATTTTTTTCATTTTTTACGAATAATTTATTTTAGATTTTTGTGTATCAAAAATAAATGCAACTTTATTTCCATAAATGCAACTTTAGGGAATCGTAAATGCGACTTTTTCCATTTTTACTGCAACAAAAAAGTTGCCCTAGTTCTAACAAAACACAAAATACCCACATAAAGGAAAATTAAGACAAATATATATTAAAGAGATTTAGTGAGAAAAAAAAATTACACAATTGAGTAGACATTGTAATTGAAATTTTATTTTAATAGTTTATGTTACATCCATTACAAGGGTTACGGAAGCTTCTATTATCAGATGATTGATTGTATGCTATGTTCTGAATTTATTCAATGAACGCATAGCTGAATGGTTTCCACAAAAACTAGTATCACAGCCAGTAGATCAGCAGACCACCTGGTTTGAAAGTTAATACGGTATTTTTAAAACTACACTACTCTCTCTCTGATTCTTTCTTACTACCAATAATTCCCTGAATAAAGGCTACACAGTATCCTAAAAATGACAAAAATATCGAAATTTTTTTTTTGCATTTTTTGATGGCCCATACAGTTGGGAAGCTTGCCTCAAAATTCTAGATCTGATAACCAATTAGTTTTAAAGATATTTGAAGTTTTCTGAGTGTTGTCAGCGTCAAAATTTGACAGCATAGATGAGGGGGCGTGGTTAAATTCGTTTTTTTAAATGTAATTTTACATTCTTATAATTAATTAAAAATATTTTTGAATAAAACCAATTCCTTTGGTAAAATGGCTATTATTTTCAACTTTCACTACTAAAATCGTATCTGTCAGTTTATGTTCTGCGTTCTCTTCTGAGTCTCATTACTAGCTAACCAATATTGATAAAAAGATCTTTTTCAAAACCAATATTTGGTTACGATTGTTATATATAATATATTATAATCAAAATTTAGTAAATATTTGGTATGAAAATATTTTGTTAGGATTTATATAAATAATTTGTCGCTGCCGTAACAAATGTTTTTCATCATGAGTAAACATAATATTTTGAATTAAAAAACAAATCAATCACATTGAGTTAAATTAGTGTTTTAGTGCATTTTATAAGTTGTTTAATAACATATTAAAACATTAGAGCTCTACAAGCATTATTAGTTTTTGTTTTATGACTTCAAAAACTTTAAATGCCTTTTTCTGACACTTCTATTTTTGTGGATGCAAGTGTTTTCAATTCCCTAAGGCTTTTTTCTGATCAAGATATAGTCTCGATATTTTTTGTAGATACTTTCATATATATGTACTATAAAAGCTAGTATGGATTAAGGTATGAGAGTTTTAGTAATTTTTTTAAAAAATGTCAAATTTCAAATTTTTAGAATTTTAATGTTTTTTTTTTAGGTTTAGCCATAAAAATAATTATTAAAATTCAACATTAAGACTGATGGTCAATTCCATACTAGCTTTTGTTCCCAATTATCCAAGAAATATAAATCACTTAAAATAACTAAAAAATATTAAAAATAGAATATTTTATAAGAGTTTAAAAAAACTTCAAAAATTGCACTTTTTTTTTTTAATTTTAAAATAATGGCTAGTACCAAATTGACTTTTTTTTAATGCATTCAGTTTAATAATATAAGCTGAAAAAAAGTCATTAATTATTTTTAATGTTACTTTCTGTAGAAATTTTTTTTTGAAAAAGGGTACTGTGTAGCCTTAAGGACACAAAAATTGACAAACATCCAAGAATCCTTCATGAATCTACTGGTGACTAGAAATAATCATGAAGGCGTAGAGTGCAGTTATCGTCGAGACATTTTTCAAGAATGGTAATTAGGTATGTCCACACTTGTGCTCTTTTGCTTGCGCTAAGTGCATGCCTTGACGCAAGGGACGCATACGTCAAGGCATGTCCGAGATGAGTCAGAAGTAGCAGTTTTTCATAGCGCACAGCGTAGCGCAAGGAGTTTCAACAGCCTTGGATCTCTGTGTGCTTCAACTTTCAATTTGCAGTCTTTTGGTGAACCGAAGTTGTTGTGTTTGGGTGTTTTTAGTGTGTTATCATGAATAACGAACTAACTCTTGAATGTATAGAAGACTACAGGTCTTATGAGTGTTTGTAGAACATTCACTGTAAATCTTATACGAAAAAATTAACAACGTCATGATTAATAAATAAATTAATAACGTAATAATAAATTTTAAATCAAATTAAAAAAATAATTAAAAACGTCATTTATTCAAAACTCGTGAAGAGCATTTATTAAATTTCCCTAGCGAAATAACAACACAAGAGCCTTTACTTTATTATGATTGCATTTAAAATATTAGTGTTCAAATTATTGTTTGTTGAAAGACTACATGAGTTAATCTTTTTTTGATTGTGTATAGGCATTAGTTAAACATATTTTATGAAATGAATTAAAAACTGACAAATAAAGCTTTTTACTATACCAGTATAATATTAACATAATGTTGGATGCATTAAGGTTTTATTAGTTATGGTGCAGGTTCTAAAGGTATATAAGGATGAATATGAAACAAATTTATTTTTAAGCCGGCAAGGATAAATACGATAAATGTATTTCATTTAAACACTTATTTATCCTTTAATTATTAAAATAATTATTTGTAAAGTAAAAGTCATCCAAGTTCATAAGCATAGATTATATGCAAATATTATTATTCATATTTAACTCAAATATTTATAAGTACTTACGTGTAACGAAATGCACAAAAAGGTTTTATCTTCTGTTTTCAGCAGTAAAATTTTGAAATCCAGCTAATCGATAACGAGGATTATTTACAACTGTTTTGTAATCACTTTATACATTGTGTTTACAAGTGATTTTTATTGGTTCAACAACACACATAAGGTCTAAATAACCACATCTATTGGTCGAAAGAAAACCAGGAAATATTTCAATTATTATTAAATTTAATAATGATCAGCGGGTGGGAGAAAGGTAAACTCAAGTCTAACAGTAACAACAAGAATTTAATCAACTAGCAAAGGAAGGCACACATGTTAGCTGCATCCAATTCGAGAGAAATTAGTATTCTGACCAGAGATCGAATTAAACATCGGTGCAAATTCACGCCTTCCTCCTTTTTTCTAACAACTTATTTAAGGATAAAAAATATCGTTCCGATTTTAAGAAGCTTCAGCTGTTATTCGCTTTTAGCAACAGGAAACACGTGCAAACGATTCCAGCTAAATAAATCAAAGAAAATATAACATCGCGTAAAATAATGCATTTTAACGTAAATAAATAAATGCTCATTATGCGTTTTGAAATATTATTTCATACAAATCGCTCGCCTTGATTTCCTACGTTTACTTACTTGCCTGACCACAAATTATGCCGCACTGTTTTAACAACAAGAAATAGTCCAAACAGAATTGCATAATCTTCATCTATCTTGAAACTGAAGTGGGGTACGAGTGTGGACAGCTGAAGGGCATGCCTCCAAGCGCATGCAATAAGGCATGCGTTGACGCATGTTGAATTGAACATTGAAAGGCAAGTTGAAATGAAGGCGCACAAGTGTGGACATATATATTCAGTTGTAATAAAGCTCCATTCTAATTCGTCTCCATTTTAATATTGACCGCATCGGGGCCGTTCCTAGTCGCAATACCATATTGAGATGAGTGAAAAACTTTCGATTAACATCAGCTATATTGAGATGAGTGAAAAACTTTCGATTAACATCAGCACCTTCCAATAGATATGTTCACACTTGTGCGCTTTTGCTTGCGCTAAGACCATGCCTCGACGCAAGGGAGGCATGCGTCAAGGCATAACCGACATGAGTCAGAAGTAGCAGTTTTTCATAGCGAATAGCGTAGCGCAAAGAGTTCCAACAGGCTTGGATCTCTGTGCGCTTCAACTTTCAATTTGCAGTGTTTTGATGAACCGAAGTTGTGTTTTTATTTGTAGTGTTATCATGAATAACGAACAAACTCTTGAATTTATAAAAGATTACAGGTCTTATGAGTGTTTGTGGAACATACACTGTAAATTTTAAACGAAAAAAATTAAACACGTCATGATTAATAAATAAATAAATAACGTAATAATAAATTTTAAATCAAATTAAAAAATAATCAAAACGACATTTATTCAAAACTCGTAAAGAGTATTTACTAAATTTCCCTCGCGAAATAACAACACGAACCTTTAACTTTATTATGATTGCATTTCAATATTTGTGTTCAAATTATTGTTTGTTGAAACTCTACATGAGTTAATCTTTTTTTTATGTATTTATTTTCATAAATGGACTTAAAGAAAGAATATCAAGAGTGTAAATCTGACTATGTGTATGGGCATTAATTAAACATATTTAATGAAATGAATTAAAAACTGACAAATTAAACATTTTATTATAACAATGTAATATTAACATAGTGTTGGATCCATTAAAGTTTTCTTAGTTATGGTCCAGGTTCTAAAGATATATCATAATGAATATGAAACAAATTTATTTTTTAGCCGGCAAGGAGAAATATGATAAATGTACTTCGTTTAAACACTTATTTATCCTTTAATTATTAATCTAATTATTTGTAAACTAAAAGTCATCTAAGTTCATAAGCATAGATTATATGCAAAAATTGTTATTAATATTTAACTCAAATATTTATAAGTACTTACGTATAACAAAATGCATGCACAGTTAGGTTTTATCTTCTGATTTCAGCAGTAAAATTTTGAAATCCAGCTAACCGGTAACGACGATTATTTACAACTGTTTTGTAACCACTTTATACACTGTGTTTTGAATTTAATTTTATTGGTTCCACAACACACATAAAGTCTAAATAACCACATTTATTGGTCGACAAAACAGCATGAACGATTCCAGTTATTAAATTTTAATAAGCTGTATTGAAAACAATTTGTCACGCAACTTCGAGAAAAGCTGACACTGGTACATCTTCAGCTATATCACCAATTCGGCGAGCAACAGTATCATTTGAAAGATGTATGGACTGAAATTCTTTTTAAAAATTATCTCCAAACATAGTTTCTACAATTTCAATTGCTGCTGGCAAAATAAGCTCTCCACCAACGGTGTGAGGTTTTTTACATCTGCCTATTTTATATGAAACTTTGTAGGATGCAATTAAAGCTTTTTTATTCACAGACAAAGTTTCTTTAAAAAATTATTTTTGCTTATCATATGATTTTATTTTAATTCGAAGAATTCTCTGGGTTTTTTGTGTGTTTCCAAATGTGGTTTAAGTTTATTAGGTTTCATGCTGCCTGCGGCCAACATTTTTGAGCAAATGATACACAGGGGACTTTCTTCTTCATTTACTTCAGTACTGGTAAACCCCAAATTTAAGTATTCTTGGGAATATTTTCTTGATTTTATTTTCGGAACCACGCTCGTCTGTGTACTTGTTGATGCTTTACTATCGTCTAATGCTCGTTTACGTCAGCTTAAAAATTATCCATGGGTCTGCATAAATCTGCTGCCGTGAATATTTAATATGGTGATTGCAATTAACACGAAAACATATATAATATACGATAGATTTGAAAGCGATCGACTCGTGTGAGAACTGAAACTTGCGTTATCGAACATTTTCCTTCTTCCTATGAGAAAACATTTGCTCTGCGCATGCTCGAGACGGCTTCCACAAACCATATTACTTCTTTTTTCTCTTTTCTTTAGTCATGCTTCTGTTTTATTTCTTTTATTATTTCAAAAAAAGTATTCTCAGTTTCTAAATTTAGCTCACCCCGTCTTGGTTAACTTTCATTAACGAATTTTTGTACTTTCATATTCTTTTAACGTCATCTCCCTGTTTGTCTTTCATTTCAAATATAATATTTAAAATTTCCTCGCTTCCATTCGCTTCATCTGTTGCCAGATGTGGTTTCTAGCCAACGTTGGCTCGCTTTTACTCTTGTTTTGGCAGTTAGTTAAAAATAATTTAAAAACAGAATTCAAAATACTAAACAAAAATTGTGTTGTATACATTTTATTGTATGCGGTGGGGGGGGGGGGGGCGGAGGCGATGAAAATTATGATTGAAAACTGGGCCGCGAATAATGAAAGGTTGAGAAACGCTGCCCTAGAGAATTAAAAAAAAAACTTTTTTGTTTTGTTTCTGGAATAAAATAAACCACAACAGCCATTTGTGTTGCTCATTCTCCAACGTATTCTGTCCGTCTAAGTTGACACCTCTGGATTCTGTTTAGACGGCCTCCTAGTTATTCCCGCAGCTTTCATGACCTATCAAGGCTGTTAGATAACGGCTCCATCTTGTTAGGGAACCAAAGCTTAAGAAAGGCATTTATGAGGTGTAAACATCGATACGCTAGACGGCAGGCAACAGAGTTGCGACTTGCAGATTGTAACGAATTCGCGGCAGCTGCCTTCGTTAAGTGTTTCTCAGAAGTTCCCTGTCTCTTAACTGCCCTAGATGCTCGAGTGTAAGCCTACGCCCACGTGTGAAACTGCAGTTGTCTTGCGGACTCCGTCTAGTGCTGTCGTCTCCGTAACAACGGACTAATTTCAGATTTTGTCATTTATGATGCTCTCCTTGTGTTCTCTGTAACCCATGTTTCGTATCGTCTTTGTCCCAAATAAACATATTTGTAATGTATCACCAAAGTTGGATTATTTCGGTACAAGATCGTTATGTGCGGTGAATTTTACCCTGAGCAATCGATGAACTGAAGATTGTCGCTGCCCTGGAAATCGGCCATATTGGTGGCGAAATGTTGGAAAGAGCGACACTTGACTTCAGGGAAAGACGTGAAGAGTACATGGATGGAGACGGACAACATTTGACAGACGTAATTTTCAAGACAGCTGAAATGTATGTACAAATATTGAAATAGCACACTTAACCTTGTACTTTTCCTTTAAAAGAATTCAAACTCAGCCATTTTATCTCCAACAGACTCGCAATCATTTGCTTTTGGAGAATTCATATATCTCCATATTAAAACAGTTCTCCAAGACTAGATTGAGTTTGCAAAAGAGCACATAAATAGATAATACACATTGTAAGAGTCGGTACATTTTAGAATAGTGTATAAATACTGTCGATAAGGTTCTATTGTTAAATAATAGCATAACGAAATCAACAGTTTTCGAAATAATTTGGTAACTGACATCATCACTTCTATTAGAATATTTTAATACTTGTTCTCCATGTTTGGGAGGTATGGCCTTAACTATAAAACCAGGTGCAGGTAAGGAGCTAGGATTACCCCAATTGGACGTATTCTTGACATGCGCGTGTATCTGGCTATCCATGGCATATTTCAATTCGTATGTCTCGTATTTTATGTTTTACAGGGATCCAAGGGAAACCAGTCCTGAGGACATGACAACCCTGTATCTAGATAGTGACTATAGGACATCTAATGAGTAAGACAAGCACTTTATATTAATCAATCTAACAAGCCTAACTTTTGTAACATTTATCCCTCAAGTTTTAGGGTTCAAGTTCTCAAGTTTCGGCCCCAACAGAGTAAATGCATGGTGGGATACTTATATAGATAGTTATACTGTGGCACTTTAGACCACGAAAATGCTTTATTTGTAAAAGTTTAATGCTAAGAGATAGTGGTTTTACTTACATTAACCAACTGCTTCACTGCCCATTAACCTCTTTCGGAAGATCATGACTGCGGGAGGCCGTAGTTTGATCTTCCATGAGATAAACGTAAGTGTTTGAACTGAAGGAATAGAATATATAGAAAATGAAAACCACAGTTTTCCCTTACCTAGATAACTTATTGAGGAGTTGGATAGTCAGTTCGTAACCCATTTCTTCACTAACTCTGTTCCCAGGCGCGAAGTAATGTTCGTCCGCCAGGTAGAGCGCAATGGCAATCCTGTGCAGATCGTGTCCCCATCTGTCGGTGGAGGAGTCGTCCTTCCTTCTACTCAACAGCCAATTTTTATTTTTTTTTCACCGCATCGGCAGTATCTTGAGTTTGTGATCGTGGTGCGGCAGTCGGTATTGGAAGTCGTTCGTAGTACCTTGATTCACTAGAAGGCGGGAAAACTCCCCAACCTGTCGTCGGAGAGAAAAAAACATAGAGCATGAAATAAAGTCTAATGTAAGTAACATACCGTTTATTTCTTCCTCTTCTATGGTTTATTCTTTAAAGAAATTTGTTATTTTTGATTGCATTTTGCTTTTATTTGCTTAATCATTCACATCAAAATGACTCGCGTAAAAAGAGAATGAAATACTTAATTTGCATTCGTGTTAAATCAAATTCGTATGAAAAATTTCGTGCAATAACATAATTAGGTGCATATAAAATATTCTTATGATTAAACTCCCAATATTATTCCATAGATTTTGTTTTAATAGGGCTTTTCTTTATTCCTTGTCCTTTATTCCTTATATAAAGCTTCATGGTTTCTCACAAATCAATCAAAATGTTGTCCTTTTCGCTGGTCCAAATCACGTTTGCACTCATTATATTCGCCGCTACAGGAGAAAAAACGTATCCCAACTGTTTGAGACCACTGTGAGGACTGTCATGCAAATAGAGGCTCCGCTAATTGTTGTTGCGCTCACAATCAACACTCCCAAGGAAAACAACACCATCTATTTGTATAAACAACGTCGTTTTAGTGGCGTTATCCACACCTACATTACGGCTACTAGATAACGGCTCCGCTTTCTTAGGAAACCGTAGTTTTAGCGGCGTAAAACTTCGGTTTCCTAAGAAAGCGGAGCCGTGATCTAGCGGCCGTGATGTATCGGTGGATGACGTCACTAAAACGTTGTTTATACTAACACATGGTGTTGGTTTCCTAGAGAGCGTTTTTTGTGAGCGTAACGAAAAGGATCGGAGCCTCCATTTCCATGACTGTCGTCATAGCGGTCTCAAACAGTTGGAGAAAGTTTTTTCTCTTGTAGCGGCCACATTTCATTTCCTGCTCCAAACGATTCGAACGAAGAGGAGCGAAATAAATAAACATTTTTGACTGCCATTGATTAATTCGTTTTTGTAAAATCGGGATCGTTAAACGCAGAATAAAAATTTCAACGGATTTGAAATCTGCAGAAAATTTGACACCAGATCGATACCTTAAATGCGATTTTCTTTAAATAAATAATTAATTATTTAATAAATAATTAAATAATCAAATGGAAAAAATTGAATAATAAAACTGTTTTTGATATCGATCTGGAGTAGAAATTTACGCTGATTGGAAATCTGGTGAAATTTTCACTCTACCTTCAACGATCCCGAAGTTAGAAACTTTAAACTAGAGAATAAAAAACCACTTTGTTTTGTTTCTCAAATAAAATAAACCACGACAGCCGTCTGTGTTGCCCATTCTTCAACGTATTCTGTCCGTCTAAGTTGACAACTCTGGATATTTGTTTAGACGGCCGTCTAGTTATGCCCGCGGCATCATGACGTATCACGGGTGTTAGATAACGGCTCCACTTTCTTAGGAAACCGAAGCTGAAGCGACCGCAGAAAATCAAACAATAATAATTTGCGCGGCCCGTTTTATGTTATAAAAAATATTAAACGTTAATGATTTTCTGAGTGGCCTACTCTGAAAGATTTTTCTTTAGATTAGTAGACCTTAGCAATTTCTTAGCCAGCCATAACTAGGCATTTATAGGTCACATAAAATATTTGAATAATGAGTGTAACACAAATTCAGGTAATTTCATTGATATACTATTTAAGTTAGTATCAAAGTATGACCAACATTGCACGAACATTTGCGTCTCATCAATGAAAAGGAAATTAAAAGCCATTACTTGAGCCACGAAATTCAAAACGAACTTATCACATTAATGATCAAGGCGTTGTTGATCAAATTGTGGTAAAAAATTAAGGTAGCCAAATAGTATGCTATATTGGTGGATTGTACCCGTGATACTGATCGAAATGAGCAAATGACAGTGATTTTACGGTACTGTAACGTGTCTACTGGAATTTTACAAGTAAATTTTGTTGCTTTCATTCCAGTAGGTGAGATTACAGAACATCATTTAACTTAAACTATAGTAGAAGCATTTTTTCACCCCTTGTGGCAATCACGGCTGGAATTTATTACTTGCGTATGCTGATAGTTCCTCAACAATAGCGAAAACAATTTTTGGATTCATTCAAAAATTGTGCACTCTATTTTCTGGGTCATCCAAATAATGGAATATCATCAGCGGCATATTAAAGTTAACGTTAAAGTCTTTATCCTATGCCAGATAGGCAAGCCGAATTAAAGGTGTGAAAACAATATTATTTCAATTTAATGAATTAAGTGATTGTATCGAGAATTTGAAAGCTGTTTCTGCGTATTCAAATACTCGCAGCGACTGTAAGTCTGTCTTGAATGAAATGTTAACACTCGAATTCATTATTTCTTTGCATGTGTGGTGTGAACTTCAAATTACCAAATTAGTAAAGTTTGGCAATCTGCACAAAATTACACGACTGCTTCGGTTGATTAATTGAATAATGTCTGCAAATGGATTGAAGAATATCGTAAAACGAGATTTTAATCGAAACTGCATTCAAGTTGATTAAGGGGGTCCGGGACACATTGAAAAACATTTCTTGGTCAATTTTCAAAATTATTGCAGTAAATTATTCACAAATTTATAAACTTTAATTTTGGTTCAGCAATTTAAAAAATATTAATTTAATAAAAAATTAAAAAATATTAATTTAATAAAAAATTAAAAAATATTTGAATGAAAATTTTTGAAAATTTTAAGGTATTTTTTTAAAGTAATTTTTTAAAGTAAATATTTGTTTCAAATTTGCTGAATCAAAATTAAAGTATAATGTTTAGAAAAGATATATTCCAAATTTCAACCCTTAAACTTAATTGGTTTTTGACTTATAGCAATTTGAATACAGGAAATCTTATAAAAATGTATCATGAAGAAAAACGCATTTAAAATTTTAAAGACCGATTTACAATTAATAAAATGCTTAAATACCTTTTAAAAGCATCCAGATGAGTATCTAACTCCTTTCTTCATCAATCTTTGGTTTAATTTCATTTTTGCAAGTTCTACCTTTTTTCTAGTTTAAAGGTCTCCGTAGATTTAAATAACGTCTTTCGCAGATGTTGTTGCCATGACATTAACTGTCGGTGTGTTAGATTTTCAAAACAACGAATCACAAAAATAATTATATCTTTAGTTCTAATTAAGATAGAAAAATGATTTAGACGTCATTTCAAGCAGAAAAACACAGACAATTTCTTAAAATAATAATTAAAAAAATTTCGAAAATTTGACGATTTTTGTGTTCCTGACCCCTTTAAGAAAAGTTAGTACGATGTTCCCTTTATTTAAAAAAAAAACTTATTTCACATCAGAAAAAACTTTTTAACTGAAGCTTGAGATGAGTCACTAACTGCACTGGACCATTTTAGAGAGAACGTTTTACAACTTTTATCTATGGTATAATAGTTTGCAATGGATATAGATTTGAAGAACTAAAGAAACACGAAAGTCGTTTTAGATTCTTGCGAAATTTGATTGTCTAAAAAATATCGACATAACAAGAGAAAATTGTTGCAGTGACTTATCTTCAATTCTCAGGGTTGATGGAAATTGCGACTTTGATGCTGTAACATTGGTTAAGGAATTAACAAATTTAAAAAACAACCTTCCAACTGTCACTGAAGACAATATTCCAACAGTAGGTGATAATGTAAGGGATTTCTTTAAGTACCTTGCGGAAAATCACTTCCAAGACTTATATCCTAACACATTCATAACTATGATAATAATTTTGACAATTCCTGTAAGCACGGTCGTGACAGAGCGTAGTTTCTCCAAGTTGAAGCTGGTAAAAATTAGTTGTGCTCAACAATGACTCAAGAAAGGCTTTCTTCACTTGCTGTTTTATCAATTGATGCAGACTTTGCTTCCAGGTTAGATTATAAGAAGCTCAGTTAAGATTTTAGTAAAAGTAAAAGCAGAAAAATGCTATTTTAGGAATTTATTGTTACTGTATAGTTTATTAGTGTATACATTAGTTTATGCTGTTTATTCTATTTTAATATTGATTACTGTCGAGACTGCACTGGAATAATTTTTTTGGTCGACACTGCACTGTAATAATTTAATGGCTGTATTCGTATTCATAAGACTGCAATTAATAAATTAAACTACGATTAAATTTAACCACTAAATAGGGGGATGGTCCCCCAGTGCTGCAATTACACTAGCTACCCTTCTGTGCGTACTTTCAACAAGGTTTTGATACACAGCTGTGGGTATTTGTGTCCATTCCTGCTGCAGGAATGTCGCCAGCTCAGCTGTAGATTTCGGACGTGATTCACTGGTCCGTAACGTCTCTCTAACTCGTCCCACAAATGTTCTATGAGGTTTAGTTCGGGACTCAGATCCGGCCAGGGAAGACATTTTATATCTATATCTTGATACCACTGCTTGACATAGGCTGCAACATGACATGGAGTCTTGTCGTCCTGGAAGTAACATTCGTCCACTCCATAAAATTACCAGAGCGTAGGAAGAACCTGATTGTCCAAAATTTTCATATATGCGTCGACGTTCAATTCACAATGAACAACATGCAAAGGTCCCAGGCCATACCACGAAAAAGAACCCTAAACGAGCAGTCGGTTTTTATGCAAATCCTCTGGCTTCCGGTTAATTATTGCAGGGTAGCGTGTATTAGAATATCAATACTATTAGTTTACTTAACTTTAGAAAGTCTAGCTTTAAATATATCATGGAGTAAAAGTAAGAAATAAGGATTGAAATAATTCAGGGTTGTGAGTAGTTTCTATAACTTAAGAAAAGTTCCATCATTCATGAAATCACGAAAGAAATTTTTTTTTAACAGTTTAAAGTTAAAATTTTTAATAAATTAGTCTACGAGAGATTTTAGGTTTTTATTTAAATCAGCGAACTGGTTATTATTGTCGAATGTTTCTAATTGCTTGTTAATACCGCTATCTCTACATCATCCTCGGTTCGTTTTCTCTCTTAACGTATGGAATAATGCAAAAGTACTACAGTTACCTACATTAAACTGTTTATTTTGAAATAAATCATACAAACCATAAAGAGCAAGTGTTTTATATTTTAAAATGAAAATATTTTCTTTATCCAGTCTTAAATATGGGATTTTAAAAACATCATACATAGAAATTTTTGTATTGTTAAACTATGTAAAGGAGAAATGATGGAATTCTAAGTTAAAAGTGTAATTTGGGTAATAATTTTTAATATTAGAACGGCGAAGGTTAATACGCAAGTTTAAAGTTATTGTTTTGACCTATATAACCTATAACACAATGACTGCATATTAAATAGTAAATGACATTTGAGGTCTTATAGTCTGGCGAAGTAGTACTATCGATAGCGATAGAGTCATCCAGCTAAGGGCAAGGCTTGCAACGTTTTTGGCTACATTTTGAAAACTTAAGTTTATTCGAAGAGTCAAAATGGTCAACATTAGGGAAATATGATTTAAAATTTACAGTTATTCAATTAATCTCTTGGGAATAATATTTATAAATAAATTTATTACAATACCATTGCAGATCAACTGGTACTTTTCAGAAGGATTTGTAACACTGAATCCAACTTTCTTTCACAGTGTAATAATCTCAAAAAACACTCTTCTAAATAATAAATACCCTTTTTCATCCTTAATACTATTCTTGAAATATTTAATACTATCAAGAATTCTATAACCTATGATTAATTCTAATTTATTACTGTTTCTCGGAGCGTATTAGTTGATTTTCAATTCTATTAAACTGTATTCGACTCTTTTAAATGGAAATCTAAATACTCCCGGTTCTTGATTACTCGAACACTATCTTTTTAGCATGCAAATACAACAATTTTTATATTTGAATATTTTCAATGCAAGTTTAACATTTCTTTATATTAAAGTTTTGTTGAACGATTTTTCTGTGGTCTTTTTCTTCTTTTTTATAATTAATTGTACTTTTTCTTATTCGATTATTATAGTTTAAAATTGTATTGTTTCGTTTCTTAGTTTTTTAATGTTGTTGGGAGAAGGTATGAGTTATTTTTTAGCGTATTGTTGTTCATATGTATTTATTACTGGCACACACTGCAATGTCAAAAAAAAAAACCATGTCAAAGTAATTTTTATGTAGAAATTACTCTTTTGCAACTATTAAACTTAAGTATCCTACTGTAAAACATACAATTTATTCCATCCATTAAATGAGAAAACCTGATTTATACGACTTTTACATTCTAATTCAAACATGTTTTTTCCAAACAAAATTTTGATACATTTCTACTTCTTTTGATACATTTTTTTTCAACTGATATTTGACTCAAATACTTTTTAGAAATACATAACCAAAGTCGTATGATATAGCATGAAATATTGATAGATAAATGTACAAGTTTCAATTTATCTCTTTAAAAAAAATTCTATACATAATCCTACACTCTCTCAATAATGTGTTTCGATATCAGATGCTACCATGCAAATTTTCTGAGAGAATTAGATACTATTTAATGCTAACTTCGCTGTTTTGCCCATTTTTCTAAAGGGTAGCTTTGCTGATTATATTGTTCACGTCTGTCTTTTATTCTACGTTACTTAATTCAAAGGCGAATATTTCAATACTGCTATTAATTATTAGCATGAAACATATTATATGGGTTTCAAACGTATTCTTTAAATAGGCAAATTTAATTAAATTGTCTGGTGATTCCGTACTTTTACAATATATAGTCTCCGTATAACACAAGTACTTTTGTAGTACAAGTATTATAATACAAGTACTTGTGTACTTACTTATTGTATAGTTGAGTTAATTAAGATAGTTGACAATCTCAATAATGAATTTCGATACCAGATACTACCATACAAACGTTACGAGAGAACTAGCAGTTACTTAATACTAAATTCGCTGTTTTTCCCATTTTTCTGAAGGGTCGCTTTGATTTGCAAGACTATTGTTCGTCTCTCTTTCATTCTATCTTACTTATTGAAAGGCAAATATCTCAATACTACTGTTAATTACTAGCATCAAACGTATGATATGAGTTACAAATATATTCTAAAACTAGCTACATTTAATTATATTGTCTAGTGATTTTGTACTTTTACAATACTAGTCTTCGCATAATAGTAAATTTGAGTTAATTGAGAAGGTTAACACCCTCAATAATGCCTTTCGTTATTAGATTCTATGAAGCAAATGTTCCGAGATAATTAGTATTTATTTAATGCTAACTTTGCTGTTTTGTTCATTTTTCTGAAGGGTCGCTTTGACATGCGTAACTATTTTTTGACTCTCTTTTATTATACCTTACTTAATTGAAAGGCAAATATCTGAATACTAATGTTAACTATTAGCATCAAACGTATTATATGAGTTACAAACTTATTATAAAACTAGGCTCATTTGATTAAGGTGTATGTATACAATAAAATAGCGAAAAAATCGACCAAAATATCGATTTTTTTATTATTATTTCAAAATATTCTCCAACTTTTAAGCTTTCAAACGATACCAAGATCGTGTACGTATTCTGAATATTTTTCTAGTTACAGGGTTTTTTGTTAGGTACTGTCACCGAAAATTCTAGTTTCGATTTCTAAACCTGAAATAAACAATGACTATTATCAAGAATTTTGTTTTAAATTTTATGTTTGGTAAAATAATTATTGATTTTTAATATTTTATTACTTAATTTATATCGTTTGGCAACAATATTTAACTGTAACTGTATATTTTAAGCCTGTTTATTTAGTTTATTTCTACTCCTGCCTGCTGCTGTTTACTAGATTTTTACGCGCCATTTTTGACATTTTTGAATTAAAATGGGATCTAAAACACGAAAAAGTTGTTCAAAGAAGAGAAGGTTTGTCACAAACCAACATTCCAAAGAAACATCTGCTGAAAAAACCCCAGAAATTGATCAAAATAAATCGTCTTCTTCAAAGATAAAGCTGGGTAAGATTGTCGATAATGGAGCTGCAACTGATTCTCAAGGACGATGCTTTTTTGTGGAACTGAACTCAATCAATGCCTTGTTTCACATGTTAAGTTGCCCAAACTGTACTGAACGAAAGTTGTTTCTACAGAGCAACATTTCAAAGAAAATGGGATGTTGCGTTGAATTAAATCTCGCATGCCACAACTGTGACTTTATCACTGATCCATGTACAACGTCAAAAAAACATGGTCAGTTTTTTGAAGTTAACCGACGCATGGTGTATGCAATGAAGCAGATAGGTTGTGGCTACAGGGAAGCTAGCCATTTTATGACTGTCATGAATATGCCTCCTCCATCGAACCCCGTTGCCTACAACAGACACACAAAAGCACTGCTTAAAGTCGTTCAGCCACTTGCATGTGAAACGATTCTCAGGCTGCTCATCGTCTTCACCAAATCAATGGATCCCGAGAATGCGGAGTATCTGTAGATGGAACTTGGCAGAAGCGGGGGTACTCCTCGCTAAATGGAGTAGTTTCAGCCATTTCCATTGATTCAGGAGAAGTTCTCGACGTTGAAGTTTTGTCGAAGGACTGCATTGGATGCCGCAAGTGGAAGAAAGTAGACAAGTCTTCGGTGCAGTTTCAGTTATGGAAAGCTCAGCACAATTGCTCCATAAACTATAATGGATTGTTCGCCAGCATGGAGCCCATCGGTGCGGGACGGATTTTTCAGCGGTCTTTCTAAACCAGAGGGCTGGAATATCTGGATTTTTACGGCTATAGTAAGAGTTATTCTGCAGTGTGTGATCTCGAGCCATATCCTGGAAAGGAGATTAAGAAAAAGGAGTGTATTGGGCACTACCAAAAAAGACTAGGGACTGCCTTAAGGAAATTGAAGAAGACAGTGGGAGGGCTAGGAGGAAAAGGCAAGCAGACAGACGCAAAGATAAACACTATGCAGAATTATTTTGGACTTGCTCTGCGGAATAACACTGAATCTGTGCAAAAAATGTCAACTGCAATTTGGAGCACTTTTTACCATCTGAGTGCTACAGATGATCACCCTCAACACACTAAGTGCCCAAAGGGTATTGACAGTTGGTGCTCCTACCAGCGTGCTGCAGCTAGGGGTAAAGAAAAGGAATACAAACACAAAGGAGGATTGCCGCTCAACTTGCTAAAACATGTTAAGCCTACCTACTCACGACTTACAAGTCCTGAAATGCTGGAAAAGTGTCTTCACGGGCAAACACAAAACAACAATGAATGTTTACATTCACTAATCTGTGGAAGTGGTCACCAAAAACAAAATTTTCAGGTGCCGATTCAGTAAAACTTTCAGTTTTTGATGCCGTTATGCATTTTAATTGCGGATTTAAGCCCGAATTAGAAGTTATGAGGCGAATGGGCATCAGTCCTGGACATTTCATGGTTAATGGCATACAAAAAAAAAGGATAAATTAAGAATTATTGAAAGTATACGACAGTCTACACCATTGCAGAAACAGCGAAGGAAGTATTTGCGAGAGGCCAAATAAAGAAAGGAGGACAAAAAAATTGAAAAAGAAGGACCAACTTACATTTCTGGAGGGTTTTAGCTATAGATAGATAATATTTTTTATCAATTTTATTACAATATCATTTTGAAAACATGTTTCCAAAACTTTAAACTCAATTTCTGAAGAACTGTGTTTTTGCAATAGGATGCTTGGTTCCTTGCGTGATAACTTCACAATGAAATCACCTATTATAATTATTTTTGTAACAGTGGATGTCTTGAGCCTCAATCAGAGTATTTAGTCAAGAAATAAATTTTTAATTGATTTTTAAAGGTTAAAATTTCTGAAAAATGTGATTTTTTTTACATTTCTTTGGTTAAAAAATTGTAAAAAAAAAAAAACTATTTCTTCTAGCAACTTGATGGAGGCTCAAAACATGAAGAATAGTGTTACGAACAATTTCCAACAGGAATCGTCTTTCTGAACAAAATTAGAATTTGAGATATCACGTAACAAAAAACATGCTAATTAGCTATTATATCTTAATTAGACAATTAATTATTTGCACAATCTGATTTTTGTTTACAGAAATGATTTTAAGAATACACCAATCACCTGTGGTAAAAAAACTGGATTTTTTAAGTCATATAATACGTTATCTACTCTAACGCATAATAGTTGAGTTTACTTTTAAGAAATATAAAACACAATTTCGAAGACTAAGAACTCTACACAGGGGTATGTGTTATAAAATTTTAATGTATGTGACACTTCTTATAAGCCACAACTTAAATTATAATGACTGTTATTGATATTTCAATGTTATTTATTTATGAAATTTGATTGGTGTATTTACAACATAGACAATTTTTAAGAAAATAGAATGAAGGCAAATTCCGCTTTTCACAGATTTGCCTCTGTACGAAATTACTATAGTAAATATTTCACATTTCAGTAGCGGATATTTACTTTCTTATGGACCTGACAGAAACGATAACCCTGAAATCGAATAGTAAAGCATACTTAAAAAATATTATTAACTCAAAAGTTAATTTGAAAAGGTTAGATCCAACTTTTAGGTTTGAATAAAATTTGTTATAGACACTCCTGTTTTACATAATAGATAATAATTAGCGATACATAGAGCATATTACTTCGTGCACTGAATATCATCATTCACTAGGCATATATAAACGAGAATAGTTGTTAATAATAATTAGCGAGAATAGATTAGCGTTATCATTAATCCTTCAAGTTGTTTCTTTCAGATATATCGTGCATTATATCTGTTGGATATTCTCCTGTTCTTAACTGTTTAAATATATGCAAATCAGGCTAGATTTGCATATGAAACGCCCATTTGATCTAGTCAGAGCTATACATATAAACGAAGTCAGTTTATATTCTGCTCTCTCGGATCCAAATACTGGATGTTTGTATGTTCTCTTATGACTTGCTATTTTATCTGTAAAGTCTTGCTTTTTTAATAAACTTTTAAATCTCACCGTGGCTGTCTATTTTTAAACTGTGATATACTATGCATCCTGCACTTCTCACCTCTGCTAGATTTTTAGCCCTTTAACATAATAATATCAATCTCTAATTCTACCAGAGGACTATTTTTATAAAAATATGATCTCAAAGGAAATAAAAAATATTAAATTAAATTATGCAACACCATAACGAGACATATTGCCTATTGATGACTGGAAGCCCTCTTACAAAAATCGTCATGTACTGTAAACTCTCAAATTATACTTATTTTGTCTCTCATTTTATGCTTAAATTTACAAATCGATCAAAAAACAATATCAGACTTACCATAATATTATTTTGGAAATAATCTGTCTGATCAAATCGAAAGTAAATCATATTATTAAAACCATTCATAAATACTATTATAAGTATATTAACACCATTCATAAGTATTGGAATTAAATTGGAACATTTTGAATTAATCTAAAATTATAATTTATATTCTCTATGCTTGAGAAACTACCCATATTTAAAACGATGACGATAATGAATAACTGTTTTCCATAATTTTATTTTGTTTAAGGTATGGCAATTCTGCACATACCAAATCGTTCGACAAATATTTACGAGATTTAATTTAAATTATATAGTTTCAAATTCCTTTTACAGATATTTCTGTCGTTCATTTGAATTTAAAATTTTTGACAGATGTTTTAATTTGAGTAACTAATTACTAGTAAACAGCCAGATCAAGAAGGCTTTTCAATTAACAAATGTGAAAAAATCGATCATTAACCTCCCTTCATTTAACAATTAGAAAAACAAATTTCCAAACAAACCATTCGATGAATGTACTGAATGTAGTTGCATCGCTGCGACAGCGGTCAGCAAGCCCAGTACTTGAATTCGGGCACTCAGCATTTTCTTTCCAAATGGACGAATGTTCTGAACTGTCGAAGAATCAACGTCTGACTATTATCTGGCTTCCTTTCCGGTGACCAAAATATAAACCCCGATGAAGTTAAACAAGAGAGAAGATAACACTTTATTTATATACAGCACAGGAAATATATTTTTCTCTCCGTTCCACGAAGCGAGAAAAGCAGTCTGTTCGTTAACTTTCATCTGCCGCCAGTAATGAACCCTGATGATCTGATTGGTCCACGTGACATGACAGTAGATTTTGGCGATATCACTAATTTTTTCGACATTCTAGTTCTGTCGCCAATTAATTAAGCAACCCTTGTAGTAGAGTCGCGTACCGCGTTTTTATTTTGGCAAAATGGTTTTCATTATTCTCGCGGAATGTGTTCTAGGGATGGGCAAATCGATTCTTTTGAAAGATTCGATTCTTTTGAATCGACTCAGTTGAAAGATTCGTTCAAAAGAGTCGTTCACCGGAAACAACTCACTTGGACTTCCGGTACAAGCAGCGCCATCTGGTGTTGAACTGTCGTACTATCTCGGCTTTTCTCCGAATTTATTTCTTGGAGGGGGGGGGGGAGAGCGTTTGTAAAACTTGTTTCGTGGGGGGTTTTTTCTTTCTGAGAAACACTTATTACTCGACTTGGTGTGGCGTTTTCGTCGCGCTTTCTTTGTTAATCCTATGTATTTATAGACAAATCCTATTTTTCTGTTGTCATTCTACTGATGTGTCTGTGAAATTCTCACAAATTTTAGAAACGATTACATGATTTATATTATAGCCGTTAGCTTTCTAACCTCTAGCTTACAGGATCCGAGTTCTATTTTTTAGTCTTGCATTAGAAATTAATTACTCATGGCTTTATTCACATATAGAAACAAAGCCTCCAATCTATGAAATATTCATTATTTCTAAAGTAAAAAATACATTCTTCTCTCTCTCATTTTGTAATTAATCTCAGAAATGAAAAAAATAATAATAAACTGAATTAAACACATTAAAAAAAACTTTTCTTCAATTATTCAAGATTTTTATCATGTTTAACTCAGTTTATTATACTCTTCATTTCTGAGGTTAATTTTAAAATGAAGAATGTATTTTTAACTAAAGAAAAATAATGAATATTTTTTTCTTACATTAGAAGCTTTGTTTGTATATGTGAATCAATCTATAAGAAATTTATTTCTAATGCCAGAACTCGGATCCCGTAAGCTAGTTTAGAAAGTTAGTGACTATAATATAAATCGTGCAATACTATTCAAATGGAAAGAATTAAAAAAAATGTTAAAAAATAAATTTCACTCATAAAATACAGCAGTAGTTAATAGGTTCAAACTTTTCGTGCTATAAACTACATTTGTTCAATCGAATTCATACAGTATAAAAAGTTCGCCAAGTACAGGAAAGACCATTCAATACGTACAAATTTTTAATTTACATAATTACGATTGATAAAGGGCACGAAATTTAGAAGATGTATACTTAATTTTAAAAAACCGGTAAAATTTGTCTATTTTTATATTTAAATAAGTAATGGAACAGGTGTAGTGGTTAAGGTGTTAGCCTCTAGTTCGGAAGGTTCCTGGTTCGAGTCCGAGCATGGATGTTTGTATGCGTATGGTGTAGAGGCGGTTGGTGCACCTTAAATCTGTCGTGGCCGAAAGTCCTCACGTTGAGTTGGTGTGGGAGTTTGGAGAGTGGGGTGCCAGCTCAGGTGTTGCTTCGTCATGTGACCGTTGTTAAAAATTACGAGGTGTTGTCCTCGGATCTTTCCCTCAATGAAAATCTTATATGAAGATCATGTAGAATGAGAAATTTTTTAATGACTCACGTTAAGCAGAAAATAATATTAAAAGTAGTAAATAAATTATTTCAAAACAGGTAGGTAGTTGAATTAACACCCCACTAATGCAACACAACGAGATTGTCTACTGTCGGGATCAATTCCGAAGAGAAAGATCCGATGACACCTCGTCGTTTTGATCCACGGTCAGATAACGCTGGTATCCCTCTTTGCAAACTTCCACACCATGCCAACGAAGGAAATTTGAAGCCACGACAGAATTAACAGGCACCAGCCCACACGTACACAACGGTATTTTGTTGAATCGAGTATCGAACTCACAACCCTCCGGTTGTCAATCCGATACTCCTCCTACCGGGTTATTAAGGCCCCATCTCAAAATACAATTGCTGTTATTCTTATTCTTCAACATTTTTGTTTTCGAGAAGATAATATATTCATTACTGGAAATTAAAGAAAAGTTTTCATAATTGCAGTTCATTTAATGCATTAAAAGTACTGCCCGATTTTAAATTCGTAAAATATGAAAAAATTCCTAAAAGGAAATATAAAGAATAAAATCAAAGCAAGAAAAATGAAATGAAAGTTCTTTAACTCGAACCGAATCAAGAGTTGACTCCCTAATATCCTCGAAATAGCCTATTGGGTTGCTCTACTACCGAAGCGACCGTAATTCAACCTTTTAACATTTTAAAAGTCTTACCTAAGATTTGTTAGATTGGTCTAATTTCCTCGTCCGTCACCAACCCATTATGTTGCTATAGTGACACGCAAATTCAATAACATCCTTGTTCGTCCTCGATAAAATAATAATAATAAATAACGATAAAATAAAAAACAGCAGTAAGCACTTTAAATGTATGTTAAATATGTAACTTTGAAATCGATTCTGTTTGTTTTCAAGATTGAACATTCATACCTTTAACAACTTCAATTTAGCGCACGTTATAACTTTACTCTCAAGGTTTTTCGAGATACATTTGTTGTATACTTGATAGACCACATGATATAGCATGGAAATATATTTCTATTAAATAGTATTAGAAAATTTATATCCATCTGTATTAATTTCAAATTAAAGGTTAACATGCTGATTTATATAATGACTTTCTTCTTTGTCACATATTTAGTAGTATAGATATCAGTGAAGTAGATTGAAGTTGTTTTCTTATAAGTAAACTACTAATTATCATTGCAACGAAGTCTATCTAACATAATAAAAAATCTAACATCTTATATAAAATCTCACAAGAATGAGTGATTTTTTGATGATTCATACGAATGAAAACAATTTCAAACTAGTAAATATATGTCCTCAAAATATAATTGCGCAAAATGTAATTTGATTGCTTTAAAAAATAAAACGGTGTAAAATACAGAAATGCTTCAATAACGAAATTTTTCTAGGAAAATGAATAAAATGTTGAAAGAAAATTTTCGTTGTCAAAATTTTCATCAAAACTACTTTAAATAAATTCAAAATAATTAATCAATTTTCTTTTTAAAAATATTAAATTAGAAGATATTTGACGAACTCAAGTTTGTTTATGAAAAACAATATTTGTTTCCGAAAAGAAAAATTCATTTCTGGAAATAATAGTGGTACCTAATTTTAAATTCCATATTTTGTGAAGAAATTGTAAAAAGAAACACAAAAGAAAAAAATCAATGTAAAAAAAAAAATGAAAGACTTTTATCTTATTCTAAACCAAACGAATAAACTCTCAATGTTCCGTAACTCAAAGAGTCGAAACCCAAAAGAGTCGTTCACAGAGTCGAAACCCAGAAGAGTCGTTGAAAGAGCCGAATCAGTAAAAGAACCGAATCCCAAAGAGTCGTTCGAAGAGCCGAATCAGTAAAAGATCCGAATCCCAAAGAGTCGTTCAAAGAGCCGAATCTCTAAAGAGTTGTTCGTTCACGGTTCATATCGTTCACGGGTCATTTCGTTCACGGGTCATTTCGTTCACGGGTCATTTCGTTCACGGTTCATTTCGTTCACGAACCGAATCAATTGGCTCCTATTGGCGATAGGGGAGACACTCTTATGCTCAATCATATGCTTTGGCGTCCATTGTAAGTGCCTCAGAACCTGTTCAACCACTTTTCAATGAAAAGATTACCGCTAAACCTGAAAATGTAGTAGCCATACAATGGAAACTAGTAACCCTACAGACAAAAAAGAAAAAAAAAACGCACATGAGGAAAACTAGGGAATCGATGATTCGATTCATTTTGAAAGGAGTTGTTTGACCGATTCGTTCATTTTAAAGATTCGATTCAATTGAACGAATCACTCATTTTCGTCCCATCCCTAATGTGTTCGTTCGTATTCGATCTATTGATTCAACTTCGCTATCCAGATGGAGATAAATTGTAAGCAAGGATTAGATTCAGGTAAGTAACAATGTTTGCATCTGCTTTCTTTGCTATTTTCATATATTTCTATTTCCTACTAGTTTTCCAAATGGTACATTCTGTTGAGTCTGCTTGATCTGGAATACTACCCAGACTTTGAGGTTGGTAACTAAAGATATTAAATCATTTGCTTCTATTTATATGCTATTTATATGATAGTTCATATTTCTTTTTGAAATGCATAAAGATCAATTCGCTTTAGCTATTTTTCCTACTTCCATCTTAAAACAGAACAACCTTATGATGAACGCTCTCTTCTTGTCAAATGCTTATTCTATTGCTATTTTGGTCTGGATTGTTGATTAGATTGGTTTATGTGGCAAATATATGAGCTAACGACCGTAAGGCTTAAGAGACACATTTAAGGAATATCTAGGTAAGTGACAGCATTTGTTACATTTTTTCTGGTAATTCATATTGTTATACTAAATGCAAATGGCATGCAGTGCTGTTATTATAACTGTTTTATCTGCTCTTGTATATTGTGTTTATCGTTGGTAATGCATATTTTCTACACTCTCAGCTTCAGAACACTACCCTTTGGCCCTGTTTGTTAATGTGGATGTACCTGGAAAATATTAACTAAAATTTAGGTAAGTATCTATTTTTGTATCTGCTTTCATTTATAACTATTGATATACTTGAATTTATACCTTGACTGTTCTTATTTCTTAACTGTCCTAACTAACCTATTTAGGTACAATGCTGATGATTTTTCTCTTTACACACGCATATTAGTATACGATTGCTTTCTTATTGTATGGTCAAGACTAACTCACATAATACTATCTAAATTCTAATCCTCATCCAAAAGTGTATTCTAATATTTACTCAGAAAGCTGGTTGTTCTAATCAATGAATAAATTTTCAAAACTTAAGTGTGTGTGCACATGCAAATGGATTCTTTTCAATTATCAGAAGCATTGAGTGACTCCAAATTGTAGATTTATTTGTGAAAGAGAGTGGAAAAGAAAGAATACAACTAAAGATTCTATAGATTAAGAAATAAGCTTGCCAAAAAAGAAGCTACTGCTGGCTTAGAAATAGCTCTGCTTTTGTTTTAAAAGTTAAAATTCATCTGCTCAATTGTGTAATCAATAATCGACATTCACTTGTATAATGTTTGTGATGAATACAATTTAATCTGTGAGCCAAGAATTGTACAGTACCTAAGTAATGTAAATACACTAACTACGGTTAATACAAATTATTTTTACTGTCCCATGAAGTTCGTCTTAACAAGGTTTGACTACCTATATTTATGCTCTTGAATATCACATTTATGATTCGTAATCCATGTTTTCTGCACTAGTGTATTTTCAGCATAACATTTCCCTTGAGCCAGTTTTACAATGATGGAGAATTTCTATTTATATTGATGCTTGTATTGCAGAAAAACCTCAACATAAATTACCAAGAGTGGGATCACCTTTTATCATAAGTTTTATCCCAACAATCTTCAGGATTTTCAACTAGTTACCACCGTCCCAGTCTAAGCCATTCAGTGTATCGCCACGTAATTTTGAACCATGATCAGATGACAAAGCAACATGTGGGATGATACCCCACTCTCCAAACTTCCACACCAACCCAACGTATGGACTTTCGACCACGACAGATTTAATGTGCACCAGCAGCCTCTACACCATATGCTTACAAACATCCAGATTCGAACCAGGAACCTTTCGATCTAGAGGCTAACATACACCTTAACCACTATACCGGTTGGTCGGCTAAACAATCTTCATAATATAAAAATCTGTGAGAACAAAATGTGCATCCACTTTTATCAAAATGCAAAATTTTCTATTTTGATCTTTAAACATGTTTTTTGTTTTTTTTTTGCACTTAAATCAAATGGTAGATTTTGTTGAGTGAGCATCTTATTGCATGCTATTCAATAGAATTTACTTTTTGGTTGTTAAACAAAAATTTTAAATAACATGGCTTTTTTTTAATTTATGAACTGTTACGTATTCTTTTGAGCAAATTTTTTTACCTGCTGAATCTCAACAATAGCGGGTGATAACAGTATAGCTCAGGATATAAACCTAGGTAGATAACAATATTTGTACCCATTTACTCGTATTGTATTTATTTATATTGTTTCGATTCTGATTCATAGTGCATATTTTATGTTATCGAGAGTCAGATTCAGCTAGGGTTTTTCCTGTTGCTCAATAGAATATGCTCTCTCCTCTGGTTGGTAAAAAAGAGATTTTTGGTAATTTGCCTCCGTTTACCATTTAAAGTATTAATGATCTTTTATATTGTGTGTAATGCGTGTTCTCTTGTGTTTACGTCTGTAAATAGTGGATTTGTTTGTGTTATCTAAAGAAATAACTTTTTGCCGTGAAATAAAAATAAATTTGTGCTTTATAAATTTTGTTTCTGGATATTGCTCTTTTTATTTTGAATGCTTACTGATTTTATCCATTAAAATGGTGGATTTTGTTATGTTCAGCCACATGATAGAGGTAACTTACCTTTAACTTAATAAAATAATCAAATATTCTGTACAAAACATTCATGTATATGAATTTTGCAAGAGGATAGTTAAATGAAAACTGCAGTGTCTATAACTATCAAATGCAGGCTCTGGTAATGTATGAAAAAGAAACTTCTATAATGAAATGCTTCATCCAAGATGTATGCATCATTTATTTTATATCTGATTTAAAATTTATCTTCAGCTTTGAAGAAATTTCACCAATGTTGCTGTTAAGCCTATTGGCTCTACCCACTTTATATAAAAACATTTAACAATAAAAATAATGTAGAAGTTCTTTGTATTTCAGCAGAACAAATAATATATAATAGCTTTGGAAAGGCATACATAAACAGGAAACTTTCTAAATAGCCTCATGACTATCAAAATAAACAAGAGGGCTTCTATGATCAACTAAATATTGACACTAAATTTTTTACATTGCAAAACATTTGAAGAAATAAAATAAATTTGTGTTATATTTTCCATCTTAACAAGATTTGTAATTAATGAGGCTGCTTTTGCACACTACTCTACTGCCCCTGATCCTAGTTTGTTAATTGTAACACCTAAATTACCATTAACTTAAAATTTCAAGCTGTGTAACTGTAAGGACTTTGTCATGCATTTTTTGTAACTTGTTTAAATATTGTATTCGATATAAAATACTTTTTTAAATATTTGGGTAAATTTAAAAAGTAGAAACCTAATGATGAAAACTTTAGAGTTTGAAAGATAACAAAACAATTTTGAAATTTGGACTTTTTTTAAATTTTATGCAAAATTGTCCAAATTTTAAATCTATTATAAAAGGAAGTGTTTGTTTCACGGCTGCCTTACATCACGCAGTGGCTAGTTTGTTATAAATTACACGTTTTTATTAGAAAATAACTTTATCGTTAATGAATTCACAAAACAGAAGACAATACCTATAGTTTTATGTGTACAAAAGATTAGTTCTGAAAAAAAATCTGAGAGTACCAAGTACGAGTAAGTGTAACAATAAATAGAACGAACTTTACAGACACCTGTTGAAATTTCAAAGTTTTATGTCTTATTGCAAATTTATCATTCCATATTGGTATGAAAAAAGCATGATTTTTTAAAATTAAAATAATCGAATTTTATGGTTTTAAAATTAATTCCTTGCCTGTACAAGTCTAAATTTCTTGGACCTTAGGTAATGAAATCAGTTTAGTTTCTAGGTAGTTTTGTGATTTTTATGTTAAACATTAATAGTATATATTATCTATAACATTATTGTAATAGGAAATATAATTGGACACATTTTTTAAAGATTAAAATGCAACAGAATTTAGCATAGTAAATCACATAATGGAACCGTGTAAATTGTTTCATCTGGTTCTAAGCCAGTTACTTTGATTGTAACCCATAACCAGTGACGTGAAAATTTTGAACTTAGATAAATAAGTTTTTTGGATCACAGACACCACTCATAATTTTTATTCTTCTGTATATTAATAAGAAGTCTCTGCCGCAGGAATGAAAACTCGCTTTTTATGCTCAATTCTCAGATGGTTTCCCCAGAAAGTACGCATCAGAAAATTGCTAAATTGATAAGGTTTGTTCAAAATTGTACAGGGAACTAGATGGAGAATAATTTTTTTTCTTATGCGGCTATTACGTAGGTTAGGGTGGATTAATTGTCAAAGTCGAAAAAAAGCAAAATTCTTGCGAGTGAGCGAAACACGGTACAAATGTTCAGTCAACAGCCATGAATTTTTTTTAGAATACCTCTAAACGCGAACTTTTACACATCACCGAGTTTTTTTAGAAATTTTAATTTGGTTCCTGTTAATACTTTCTTGAAAATCAGGACACTTTCGTTAAAACTGCCATATCTATAGCTTATTACTATCAGTTTTTAAATTTGAAAACATCACTGGAAACCTTAGAATTTACTCTTTCTTGTGGTACAGTTATTTTTTAAATTGGTTAATAAATAAATTCGATGCAATTAAAAGTTGGTCATACAAATTTCGGAATTTTTAGATAGTAATTTCCGATACAAATTAAAACTGTCATATCTATAGCTTAATACTATTAGTTTTAAAATTTCAAAATACCACATGAAAGTTTAGAATACGCTCTTTCCTATGGCATAATTATTTTTACAGTTGGTTCAGAAATAAATTCGATGCGATGAAAAGTATAATTTCGCGATCGTGTACACATTTTTCATCGCCGAGATGAAACGTTAGATCGTTTTATCTGGTTTTGTGACGTCATGGCCCGGAAAGACACTTGCAAAAGGGGCGTTGGTTTGCGAGGCAAATCAAATGGGATTGCGTAGCAATCACCGGAGATTGGCGGAGCCCCCTATTGTGTAAAATATTTCAAATCATACACAGTTCAGAATTGTTCATGCATGTATTGATACATGAATATAACATGTATGACATCTCTTTAGTTCTTTTCACACAAATTAATTTATTTGTTCAAATTTACTAATTCAGAAAAAATCAAGTCAGTAATAAAAAATAAAATTAAAGGAATCATAAAAAAAATTCGTACTTTTCATTAATATTTAGCTTGTAAAAATAACGCTATTTGGAAAATATTGTTATTTGTGATCAAAAATATGACGAAATATAAAATGAGACGAAACACAAAAACTTTCAATCAAAAATGCTTAGTTTTGAAATTCTCTGAGCATTGACAAGTATTTCGTATACTCCTTGCACACCAAAAAGGGCTTATACATAACATAAGAAAGTGAAGTTTTCTCTATGAACAGCATAGAACAAGTGTTATAGCATCCCCAGAACATGCCAGTCCAGTGGAATTTTGAACTTGCAATAAAAAATTCATCATTGCAGTTTTTCATCACAATTAATCCAATAAATGTTCACTTCAATCCATACTCTATTTTCTCAACATACTCAATCATCAGATGAGTGAATTGGCTTTTGACGTTGAATATGTCTTACCTTTCGAAACCGGTATACCACTCTTTATTTTTTAAATTCACATAAAAGCGTAAATGCGAAAAATTTGATAACTTGAAAGGAGAAGAAAAAAATGAAAGAGATCACGTTCAAAAGAGCATTAAACAAAGAATGTTATAAATGTTCATTAATCTTGCGCTGACGTCATCCGATTATGCACTGCGTGAAGTTCACGAAAATGCGCACTGCCGCTCACATTAATTTAGTCTAATTCTGGCCTACTTTGTTTGTTTGAGGTGTCATTTGCTACGTCTCTTTGCATTTTATAAATAATAATAGAAATAAAATTTTAATATTTAATACTTGTTTAGATTTTAGACTTCAAAGTGTGGAAATATCGCAAAAATTTCAAAATGTCCCCCCCTCCCCCTAAATTAAACACAACAAAAATTATAGAAGCGTCTATAGAAAGAGAGATGAAGAGATAGAGAATCCAAGATAAAAGTTCTGGAATCCGATGCTGAGCGTCAACGGGCTCGGAAGGAACGCCTTAAAGTTGAGGCTTCGTGCCGCTCACATTATTTAGTTTAGCTCCGTCCTCTTTTGTGCGAGCACGACGTTTGAGGTGTTCGTTCTTTCGTCTATTTGCTTTATACATGGTAATAGAAATAAAACCTAAATATATTTAATACTTGTTAAATATTTTACCAAAGTGTATAAAATAGAAATTTTTTTAAAATATCCAAGTATATAATAACCCTTTGAAGAATTAGAGGGAACGTCAACAGGAAGAGGGATAAAAATCCAAGAAGTTCATTCAATCCAATCCATTCCATGAATGCAGAATGATTAAGCTAGTAGTGCAATGGAATTCCAAAGGATCAATGCATAAAATTTAAATTAAAGTTACCAGAATATATTCAAAACATAATGAAAACATTAACATTGTCGAAAAAATTTTTTGTGCAAAATTGGAATGGCTTTTGTAATACTGCCAGAAAACCTTTTCGTTGTGACTAAGTGTCTTTATTTTTTCATGAACAGATTACAGTACCAAATAACATTAAATGAATGCAAGTTACAATTTGAGTGAGTATATATTGAGCTTCTTCCCCTATTCGTCGATTTTCAGTATAATTTTTTGTGTGACGAGCAAATTCTTTACATTTGAAAAAATAACATGCATTTTGTTCATAGTTATTTCATTTTCAATATTATCAAACACAATATAGGAAGGAAACTTGATCACTTATCACTTGATTGAAATCAGCTGATTTAAATTCACGTGCCTGTTTAATGTGGTCAAATGAAGTTTAATGGACAAGAAGAACAAACTGGTAGCCAAGCTCTGGCCTTCAGTTCAACAGGCTGTGTTCAGATCAGGTCCCGTAATAGGCATGGATGTTCATAGTAGTTGACAATCCATTTTAGCCTATTATGGTCCAATTAGCTGCAGTGCCGTATTTCTAAATAGGCTAAGTAGGCTGCAGCCTAGAGCGGCAAAATTTTCAGGGGCGGCAGTTTAGCAATTTATTCAAACGTTAAAATGAAGTATTTCAGACGTTAAAAATATGATTTAGTCCTTCTACATAGCCTACTTTCTAAAACTATAACAAAATATAAATTCACAGCACGTAATCTTGTATTATAACTTTCTTGTAGTGCAATCTAATTTGGTTTGATAATATTGGCACAAGCGCAGCGATTCGATCGGACAACACTGTTGGTGGAAGGCCCAGTGGCTCCGCTGTCAGTAGTGTAGTGTCAGTCTAGTCTGTCTGAGTCTGACGCTGTCATTCATGTCTATCGGTGTGCACAACGGGATCGTTGATGATTGTGTTGAGCAAGGCGTGATCGTGTTGTTTGTTACGATTTTGCTTTATAGTTAAGAGTATTCCAATACATAACGTAAAGTTTTTAACAAGTAGGCTACTCCCTACTAGCTACTATGAATGACAGTAGGTAGAGACTCAGTGGCGCTGAATACAAAAAACGAACAAAACTGAAACTTCAAGAACAAGAACGTGTTCTGAAACAAACAAAAAAACTATATACGTTTTTTAAAACTAATAGTTTGCCAGTGGAAGAAAAGAAGATAAAGGGGAACATGAAAGTGCTCGAGCTGTTTGTGATGGTTCTGTTGGGGACGACAATGCTTTCTCTGGAACGAGTTGTTCCAAAACAGCCATGTTGTTATCAGAACCTACTGAAATACAAGTAAGTTCTCACAATCAGATTGTACCCGATAGATTTGATGTTAAAAGTCAATCTTTAACAGAAAATAAAGAGCCAACATTAGCAATTTCCTTAAATAAGGATCCAGCTTTGTGGATCTTAAATGATGCTACTAGAGATCTAATAGCAAAAAATGGCTTTGACCAAAACAAGAGATGACGCGTGCCAAAGTTTACTAGAGTCTTGGGAAGAAGTGTACATTGATGTGACAGGAATTTCAAATGACACAACAGAAAAAGCAACGACTAGATGTGAATCCCGAGGAATACTTCGAAGATTAGAACGTTTTGGGACTGCGTTTATGGTGTGTTTCTGGAGCACAGTACTTCACAGAATCGATTAAGTTAGCAAAGCCATGCAAAGTGGAACTGTGGATGTTTTGTTGGTCAGAGATTTCTATGGCTCTCTTGAAGAATATTTTACGGAACAGAGAAACAACTTTGATTACTTTGAGGAATTGGCCATGTATATAACCAAAACTACATTTTATGAAAAAGATAATAAAAGACAGCCAAAAAGAAAAGTTTGGCCTGACGAAGACCGAAGTGGAGAAGTTAACTTTACTAGCAGGGATGACCTTAAAATAAATACGTTTTTACCAATTGTAGACTCTTTTGTTTGTGAATTCAAGAAAAGAAAAATGGCCTATGACGAGTTTCAAGACCGATTCTACTTCTTAACTCAGTTGTGTGATAACAATTCAGATATGGAAGAGGAACTGAGAAAAAAGGCCACCAACCTTTACCACGTCTACACAAATGACTTGGATTCGGATTTCACTGAAGAGTGCATCCACTTTAAAAATCACTGTGCTGTGGGTAATAATCACCCATCTGATAAATCGTTGGAAGGAATTTCGAAATTTCTGAGGTGTAATTCCTTACAAGATGTTTACCCCAATTTGGACATTGCTGCAAGGATAAGTTTGTGCATACCTGCTACAATCTGCGAACTAGTATTTCTGAAATACGGTTAAACTCACTTTCATTACTTTGTATTGAGGCAAATACAACAAAAACACTTTCATATGAGGACATTATTAACGAGTTTGCCATTAAGGAATCTCGTAAGAAAGATGTGTAAATTTGAACATGAAGATTAATCTTCAATTATAAGATATGTAATTACGTGGGGTGAGTTGTTTTAGAGAAGTTTGTATATTTTTCAACAAATAAACCATTAATTAACTACATTTTGTGTAATTACATTTCCGTGTAGGATAACTTAATTCAAATTGCATACAGCTCTTCAATTACGCAAAAGATAGTCATTAGTATTAAAATATAAAAATATGTTTAAAATAGTGATCTCTGATCTCCAAGAACAAATGAATTAATTAAGTTCGAAACCCATTTCATTTTTTAACGAATCTTAAAAGAAGCAAGTAAAAAAACCGAAGTAGATAACTAATTTGATTATATAATTTATTATGTAAACCATTAAAATTGTAGTTTTATCTAAAATAAATGAACTTTATGTTTAAAAAAGATAAAAACAGCAATGAACTCTATCCTTTTGTAGTATAAAACAAATGTATTTAAGCAAATATGAACTATAGAGGGGGCGGCAAATGGATTTTAGCCTATAGGCGGCATACTCTTAAATCCGGCCCTGATTAGCTGTTGTGATGCAAAAGATTATACAGACGAAAACAAAGCAAAAATAATAACTTCTAGAAGTAAAACAGAGATTGTAAAAAGTTTGTGTTTCTCAAACATTAAGATTTTAAAAACAGCATTTTATTAAAAAAGCACGGCATTGCCCGTGACAGTTGTTTTCGTGAGGTCATGTGTAACTACTGCTCGCTAACCCCCGGTGATTGCTACGAATTCCCATTTGATTTACGAAGCAAACCAAATGGGAATTCGTAGCATATTGGATAACAGCCATCATGGCGTTGCTCGTGGTGTTGGTTTGCTTCGAAAACCAAATAAAAATTCATAGCCCATTGTAATGAATTCCCATTTGATTTGCTTCGCAAACCAAACTATGAATATAATAGTTTGTTGCGCGGAATAT
This sequence comes from Metellina segmentata, assembly GCA_947359465.1. Lineage (NCBI taxonomy): Eukaryota > Metazoa > Arthropoda > Arachnida > Araneae > Tetragnathidae > Metellina > Metellina segmentata. Next base: position 103,610,052 of record OX375880.1, read on the forward strand.
ATTGGTTTGGTTTTCTAAGGAAACCAACACAATGGGCAATACCGTGATGGCCACGTCATTTTCAAATGCGACCAAATTCGATAACGGCCATCATGGCGTTGCTCGTGGTGGTTTGCTTCGCAAACCAAATTATGAATTATGCCTAGTCATTGTCAAATTCGGCCAAATTCCAATTGCGAAGAGATTCAATCGGCGTGACGTCAGAATCTCTTGCGAAAATAGAAATATATTTTGAAAAATTATCTATTAAAAGAAAATGAAATGCAAGGTAAATTTTCTAGTGTAAAATTATCAGCAGATTTCGAATCCGTTGGAATTTTCAAACTATCTTCAACGATCCCAATTTTACAAAAATAAACAAAACATTTCCAGCCAAAATGAATTTTTTTTTTTTAATTTTTTGCTGAAATTGTAAGAGGGTAGGAAATGTTATCTGTTTATTACTTGAACGCGAAGTTTGACGTGCCGTCACAATCTCTTTCGAAAATATAAGAGATATTCAGTTAAAACAATTTTTATTTATTCAAAGAAAATCATATTTTTAGGTATTGATCTAATGTGAAATTTCCCGCAGATGTTAAATCCGTTGAAATTTTTACTATATATAAATAACGGTCTAGGAGATAGAAAAAAGGAACTAAATAACTCCAATTAAAAGTTTTTGTTTTTTATCGTCTGCTGGAAAATCATTCTTCCGAGCAAAATGATTTCATTCATGCTGCATTCAATAATAATTAATTTTTACATTTTATTCATTTTAAAATGTTCTAGATTAAATTTTAAAATTCCCCAGGACTCAAAAATTGCAAAAAAATTTGGACTACCTGTGTGCCAAATTACATTACTGTAAGTGGCATTGATTCGTCATGAATTTGCAGGCAGAAAACAAACAAACACTTCCTTTAATAATATTAAAGATATTCAACTAGTTACCACCGTCTCAGCCTAAGCCATTCGTTATTTTGAACCACTGTCAGATGACAAGGCAATATCTGAGATATTACCCACTCTCCAAACTTCCACACCAACGCAACGCAAGGACTTTCGACCACGACAGATTTAAGGTGCACCAGCCGACTCTACACCATACGCTTACAAACATCCATGACCCGGATTCGAACCAGGAACCTTCCGATCTAGAGGCTAACACCGTTACCTACTTCCTTGTATAATATAGTAGAGATAATTATTAATAGAAGTTAAGTTCGTTCGAATTATCCTTAAATATTCCTACAGTTAAACATTGTGTGCACAAGAAATGCAATGTTGAAATGGAGTTCCAAGATTGTTGGTTGCTATGAGGTTATTAAAAAAATTTAGTGATTTTTTCACAAATGTTAATGTGTCCTAGCAGTGAACACAGGAATACTGGAACCTTTCTGCTCATAAATTTAAAGAACTCTTGAATAATCAGAATAAATTGGCGAGTTTTTGTAGGAAAAGAAAAAATAAGTTGTCTAAACGTTCTATAGTTTAAGAATTTTAAACAAAAATTAATTTTTCAAAAAATTTTGTGCAGTTTTAATATTTTGTTTTAAATTTCACAACGTGACTATTGAAGGAGATCGTTTATGAAATTATTCTCTAGAAATGAATTTATTAGTATTTTGAAGATCAATTTGTCAACACACTTCCAAAGAAAATATCCGAGCGTATTGATTTTCGTTTGCAAAAATTAAAATATCGAATCACGTTAAAAACTTTCGAAGTTCCTATTCTTTCCGTGAAAAAAAAGGGGATACATCGAGACCCCTTCTCGCACCACAAACAAAACTACTTTTAAAGGTGGAATACATTTTCCCCTTTCGTTTAATTATTCAATTCGTTTGTTGTTTTATGCGTTTACATCTCATACCACATTTGAGTCGTGAGTACGAAATGAAAACAAGATTTTGAAAAGGCGGGAAACGGAGGAAAAGTTTTATCTTTCTTATACCTCCCATACCCCCTATCACAAACTTAAACTCTTCTACCTAACAAAAAAGACTACTATTTTTGGCAATTTATGGCAGATTCAAATCACAAAACAGTCGCCATTAAAGTTCAAATGTTCGTTATTGGTGTTGCATATGCATTTATCGATAAGCTACTAGTTCTGTTTTTATACTTTGTGTATACTTTTGTAGTGAGAGGAGTGGCAACAGGAAGTTCAAAAAACAAGTAAAAAATAGAACTGTTCGCATTTTTCGTTTTTAATTGTGTATTTGAATTGAGCGGTTACTGTAATTCGTTGATGTGTATATAAAAATGTAAATAACCTACTAAATAAATTCTTGTCAGTTAAAACATGAGAGCCGTCTCATTTTATCTAATAAGAAATGAGTGATGTTATAGTTCGCTGTCTTTAGCGACATTTTTGGCGCCACCGGGTGGGCGGCTTGATTGAAACGACTACAAGAAGCTAGAATAAGGTAGGAGAGGATTTATTATTTTCCATTTTGAAGATTAAATACATGAAGATTTGATGTTTATTTTGAAACCTGGATGGTATTTTAGGTCTATTGAACAGACAAAATTATTGTTCTGAATATGTAAAGTTTTAGAAGTTTTGAATAAACAAATAAGATAGTAGAAATGGAAATAATAAAAAGAAACAAAACCGCTCAAAGAGCTTCATTTACTAAGGCCTATAATAAATTAGAAAGTGCATTAACTGACGATAACGTCGAGCATGACGAAATCGAAATGTGTCTAAGTTTACTGAAACAAAAGGCAGACACTTTAGAAATAACTCATAACAGTTATTTAGATAGTTTAGAAGATGAAAAGGACTTTGAAACCGAATTTATTACGGTTGAAGAGTATCGAGAAAAGGCTCTAAGAATTCATATAAAAGCTAAACGTGTGTTAGATAACTTTAAAAAGATTCTAAGTAAAAACGAAACTGTTAGCCCCAGTAATGGTTGTCAGTTAAGAGACGATGGTGTTCCGAAAACATTATGTCAACGACTCCCCGAAGTGGAACTTTATAAATTTGGTGGAGACTTAAAAGATTGGTTAACATTTTGGAACCAATTTAAAAATATTCATGAAAACGTAAATTTAACTAACGCAGATAAATATCATTATTTAATTCAGTCGACGAAAGTAAAATCAGAAGCTAGAGATATAGTAGAATCTTTTCCTGTGACGAATGAAAACTATGCTTTAGCCATTGAATGTTTAAAAGAAAGATATGGTAGAAAAGATTTATTAATAGATTTTTATATCAGAGAGCTGTTAAGACTCGTTTTGAACAACGCGAATAGACATAAAAGTGATTCTTTGAGTTGTTTATATAATAAACTATCTACTCAATTAAGAGCATTGAACTCCTTAGGAGTTACATCTGAAATGTGTGGAGTAATATTATATCCTCTAGTTGAAAGTTCATTACCAACAAATGTATTACGCTCATTTGAACGACAAAGAAAAAATATAGAAAACGAACAAAAATTGTCGAGTCTTGACGCGATAATTTATTTTTTGAAAAACGAAGTACAAACGGAAGAAAAAATAAAATTAAGTCGAACAGACATATTCCATTTCCCCTCGGAACGAAAGAACCTGACGACGCCAGTCAGTCTGAATTCAAGAGATCGCAATGCTACAGCTGCGGAATTGATTAGTCATAATTCAAATGGTGATACTTTGTGTATGTTTTGTTTAAAGAGTCATGCGACTCGATTTTGCAAAAAGGCATATTTTATTCCTTTGGATGAAAAACGGTCTGTAATTAAAAGGAAGGGTTTATGTCAGGTTTGTTTAACGAAAGGCCATTTAGCTAAATTCTGTCAATCTAGTATAAAGTGTCCCATCTGTTCTAGAAGACATTTGAAATTTATGTGCCCTAATTCAGAATGTAATCAGACGGGTGAACAATCAAAACAAGATGTTAATGATGATAAAGAAAAGGTAACAGACACTTTGTATTCGCGTGCTCATGCAACGAATGAAGTAATCTTACAAACTCTTGTAGTTATAATTAAAGGGAAAAAAGCCCAACGTAAGGCTAGAATTATTTTAGATACAGGTTCTCAAAAGTCTTACATTAAAAGGTCTACAGCAGAAGAGTTAGGTTTTGACATTCAGAGAGAAGAGTTTTCGCACTCATTATTTGGGGGAAAGAAAACCAAAACACAGCGACATAATTGTTATAAAATTTATCTTTATGGCCTTGACGGTGAATATAGTTGTAGTTTAGATGCCTTGGATCAGGATATAATCTGTAATGACATAGCTAGTATTAAATATGGACCTTGGATAAGTGAATTAAAACGAAAGAAAATATTCATAACTGACTTTCAAAATAATTTAGAACCCATTGAAGTACTTTTGGGAGCCGACGTTGTTGGTAAACTATTTACGGGTAAACGAGAGCAATTAACATCTGGATTAGTCGCCTTAGGGACTAAATTAGGTTGGACACTGATGGGGAAAGTCCCTCAGTCTCAGCATCAAAATATGAATATGACTGTAGTTAGTATGTTATCTCAAGAATTGCCTGTTTCATTTTTGTGGGACTTAGAGTTGCTCGGTATTAGAGATCCTGTTGAGCAAAGTACTGAGGAAGATTTGCGAAAGGCCGTGATGATTCAATTTCAAGAAACTGTCCAGCAAAGTTCAGATGGAAGGTACGAAGTAAGTTTGCCATGGAAAAGGGATCATGCCCTTTTACCGAATAACTATGAACTGTCTCTGAAGAGGTTAGAATCTACTTTTAAGAAATTGGAGAAAACTGGATATAAAGAAAAGTACCAGCAGGTTTTTGAGGAATGGATAGAAGAAGGAGTGATTGAAGAAGTTCCTTGTGAAGAATTGTTGTTACATGAGTCACATTACCTTCCTCATCGTCCAGTTATTAAAGAAACGTCAGTGACGTCTTCTTTGAAAATCAGACCCGTCTTCGACGCCTCAGCCAGGATCCCTAATTACCCATCCCTGAATGATTGCTTAGAGACTGGATTGAACTTCATTGAGACAATTCCTTCCATTTTAGCCAGATTTCGACTGTATGGAATCGGTGTGATTTCTGATATAAGAAGAGCATTCCTGCAAATTTCACTGAATGAAAATGATAGAAATTTCTTACGATTTATTTTGTATGATGAGCAAGATGACGTCAAGACCTATAGACACCGACGAGTTGTTTTTGGCCTGACAAGCAGCCCGTTTTTATTGATGGCGGTCATTCATCATCATTTATCAAAAGAGACTTTCAAGTTACAATATTCTGAAGAACTGTTAGAAAATTTACGAAACAGTTTTTACGTAGACAATTGTGTCATGAGCGTGCGGAATGTTTCAGAATTAGAAATATTTATGAAGACAGCCACAGAAATTATGAAAGAAGGTCAATTTGACCTAAGAGGTTGGGAAAGTAATGAGGCTTCTGACTGCCCTTCTTCACGTTCTGGAGCCCATGTTTTGGGCTTGATATGGAATAAAGGATCTGACACCTTGAAAATTGATTCGGAATCGTTGAAACTAGAAGAATCGGAAAAGTTAACGAAGAGAAAAATTTTATCCCTCATAAGCCGAATATTCGATCCGATTGGATTTCTTGCTCCAGCCTTAATACGACCTAAACTTTTACTTCAAGAAACATGGAAGAATAGAGATCATTGGGATTCAGAAGTTAATGACGACATAAAGAAAAAATTTCTTTCATGGTTTAAAGGTTTACATTACTTAAATGATATTAAAATCTCGAGATGGTTAGGAGTCACTGCAGAATCGAACCTAAGCCTCCATACATTTGTTGATGCAAGTCAGACTGCTTATTCAGCTTGTGTGTTTGTAAGATGTCAATCCTCTGATGGTGCTGTCAATGTCCAGCTTCTCCAAGCTAAGTCTAGAATAACTCCGATGAAGAAAATAACGATCCCTCGCCTTGAAGTGATGGGAGCTACTATTGGAGCGAGGTTATTTGATTCCATGAGTCGTGCTCTGAAGTTAGGAAACGATAATGTTGATACTTACTTTTGGACTGACTCCTCGACAGTGTTAACCTGGATTAGGAGACAAGAACAGTGGTCCGTATTTGTGAACAATCGAATTACTGAAATAAGAAGGCTGACAGCTGCTGAGAACTGGTTCCATGTTCCGGGAAATCAGAATCCTGCCGACCTTCTCTCTAGAGGATGTGGAGCTAAACAACTTTTGAAGTCCGAGTGGTGGCTAGGACCAGCTTGGCTGAAGAACTCGAAAGAAGATTGGCCTAAGTCATTTGGGAGTGTCAATGAAGAAGTAGAAAGGGAGAAGCGAAAAACTGTCGTCTCGGCTGGCAACGTAGAATTTGAATCCACTGTAACTCTATTAGCGACAAGAATTTCAAGGTTTTCAGGAATAGTTAGAGTCTTAGCATGGATGTTACGCTTTCAACCGAAAGCTAAAGATTTAAGAAAACCTACAGATTTAACACAAGAAGAAATAATAAACGCTCAGAAAACACTACTGCGTTCAGTACAAAGAGAGTGCTTTAATGACGAAGAAGGTAGAAAATCTTTGAAAAATTTTCAGGTTTTTACAGATAAGGATAATATGCTTCGACTAAAGTCCAGACTTGCCAACGAAGATGAATCACCTGAATTCATTACTCCATTGATTCTTCCATCAAAACATTTAGTGGTCAAACGACTTATAGAACAAGAACATTTAGTTAACAAGCATGCCGGAACTACCATTCTTCTATCAATTCTGCGAGAGAGGTTTTGGATTATTAAAGGCCGGAGAACTATTCGCTCAGTTATTAGAGACTGTGTCACCTGTAAAAGACAAAAGGTGAAAAACCTTGAGGCTCCATTTGCACCTCTGCCTCGAGATCGAACTACATTATCATCAGTGTTTGAAGTATCCGGTGTGGATTTAGCCGGACCCTTGATAACCAAGTCTAATGAGAAAGTTTGGATTGTCCTCTTTTCTTGTGCTGTTTATAGGGCTGTCCACTTGGAGCTAATACCTTCTCTCAGTACAAATGCTTTTATTCAAGCATTGAGAAGATTTATCGCAAGGAGAGGTAGAATATCCATTATTTACTCAGACAATGGGACTAATTTTACTGCTTTAAATGCCTCGTTAAAGAAGCTTGATTGGACGAAAATCCAAAGAGAATTTGAGGTTAGCCAAATAAGATGGAAGTTCAACCCACCCTCTGCCCCATGGTGGGGAGGATTCTGGGAACGGTTAATCGGAATCCTTAAAGACCTCCTCAGAAAAAACTTAGGACGTTCAACTCTGACTTATGAAGAACTCTCGTCTGTGAGTGTGAGTCCATTATGAACAATAGACCGTTAACATATTTATCAGAAGAACCCGATTTGACAACTTTAACACCAGCATCTTTCCTTCAAGATCTTCCTACCAATGATGTACCCGATCTGGACAAAATTGACAAGACCAATATTAATAAAAGGTATAGATATGTACAGAGACTAAGAGAAACATTTAAAGAAAGATTTCGAACTGAGTATTTGGGATTTTTGCGGTCATCAATTCCTAAGAAAGTCGACCAAATCAAAGTTGGAGACGTTGTCTTAATTGGTAGGGAGGATAAAAGACGACTTCACTGGCCCTTAGCAAGAGTGATCGAACTCTTCCCTGGAAGAGATGAACGGGTCAGACTGGTGAAACTGAAGACGTCCAAAGGAACTTTACTCAGACCTATCCAAAGACTGTATCCCTTGGAGGTCACCGAAAACACGAGTTCTATGAACGTTAACTTGAACTTGAAATATACTTTATTTTTTGAACACTTTTAGAACTACAGTTTAAAAAAAAATTATTTTTTACATTTAATTAATATTTATTACTGTTTTGTACTCCACTTTAATTTTAAGAATTTGAGTCTGGTGTATATGCTATTTGAGCCATTTTGTAGATAACTGTATGTTTATGATAATTTTAGTATTTTTTAATGTTTAAGATTTGTTGAGTTTTCTCCTAAGAGTTCTAAAACTCAAGTGGGGAGAATGTTGCATATGCATTTATCGATAAGCTACTAGTTCTGTTTTTATACTTTGTGTATACTTTTGTAGTGAGAGGAGTGGCAACAGGAAGTTCAAAAAACAAGTAAAAAATAGAACTGTTCGCATTTTTCGTTTTTAATTGTGTATTTGAATTGAGCGGTTACTGTAATTCGTTGATGTGTATATAAAAATGTAAATAACCTACTAAATAAATTCTTGTCAGTTAAAACATGAGAGCCGTCTCATTTTATCTAATAAGAAATGAGTGATGTTATAGTTCGCTGTCTTTAGCGACAATTGGAATGACAACTGCATTATTTTCATTCCGACACTAGGACCCTTTCACATAAAATTTTTTACATTCTCTCACGCCAGATAGCAACATAAAGTTCTACCAGTCTGTGTAAGTATGTTCATGATTGGGATGATTATCAGACTGTTTCTCAGGAATTTAAACTTTTTCTCTGAAATTTTTCCCGTCTGATGATTGAGTGGTCGTAGTATATCGTTGTTAGCAAAATCTGTCCGATCTTAATGAACAATAGATCAAGTGATAAGAAGACTGAGGGGATCATCTTAACCTCATCATTAAAAAAATGTCAATATGGCAAAGTATCTCGTCATTATCAACACTGGTCATATCTTGATGATCGAGATATTCTGTCTAAGTCAAGTGTCGGATTACAGGTAACCTTAAAATTACATAGCTCCTAACTGATAACAAAAGTGGTATTGACAGCTCATAATAACTGCTACAGCAAATACGCAATAACCGTTGATACTGATATTGTAAACTAACAGTTTCAAACAAAAGCAGTTATCAAAGATATCAGTTATCAAGATACGATTATTTAACCTTTAACTGCTATCATGTGTCTCACAGACCCGTATTCATTTTTGACAGGTCGTTTCCACCCCTTAAAGTGAATATTGGTCCCTGTCTTAATCAGTACCTTCCTACTACGTCCAACAGAAGCCATATTCCAAGACTGGTTTGGCTGCCCCAACTATTTCGTATTTTACACTATTTGCATTTCCCGCGTGGTCTCTTAGACCCCTTCACAGGATCTGCGTTACTGTTTTTGTTGAATGAAATCGTCGACAAAAGTTTCGCAGAGCACCTGCTTTTCGATCTTCTCTTTCCGATGTGCGATAACCAGTTGAATGTTGCAAACTTAAAAGTCGCCAATTGCAGTCAAATTATTCAAGTAAACAAACACATACGATAAGTAGACGGAAACAAATGCAAGCGAAGCGATTTCTAATATTGAAAAATATCGCCAAGCAGGTGCTCTGCGGAACTTTTGCCAAATCGTGTCTAAGTTGGAGTATGGACTTTCGGCATAGAAACTAAAATGGCAATAAACTTAACTAAAAAACGACCTGTGTATCTTACACAAAAAGGAATTCAGGATATTGTTGATAATTGGTCGGAAATAGAGTACAGGGACAGTTAAATTTCGGATAATATTATTGAAAGCGAACACGAAACGGATTCGGAAATTTATGCAGATGCAGACTTTTTAAGTGCGTCTTTACAATAATACTTCTACGCAAAAAAGAACTTCATCTTCATATGGGATGCCTTGGGAGAGGGGGGGGGGGTGTTAATCGTGCCGTTAGAACATCAAAACACAACATAGTTTTACAGTTTCCAGGGTTGAAACGTCCTGCAAAATTAGGTCCGAAAGCTGAGTCTGAAGAGACATGGAATCTACTTAACTCATATAGTAATATAAAATATATTTCATGTTAAGAATTGAATTATCCTAAATTAAAATGTATAAATAATAATTATCAAAAGAATCTTACATTAATATATTATATTAATCAACTTTAGAGAGCGAGGTTTGAGAGACCCCACCACACAAGTTACAAGACGGTTTGTGACACAGCAGTTAAGGGTTAAATCACGAAACCTAAATTTATCCGAGAAAGTCTTTTGGCGTTTTAAAATTATTGAAAAACAGAATATTTAAAGTAATCTTGCAACCAATAATAGATGAGGCTATTCATTCATTTTGTGAGTTTTACGGAAAAAATATTTGTACAAATCTCGGAAATCTCAGATACTATCGACTCCATAACAAACTCATGGAAACATTAATTAAACCACTAAAATGCCTTTCATTCAAACGAATTATTAAATATGTAAAATTTTCGCGAAACTCTCAGAGGGTCTAGTACACATTTTAATGTAATGCAAACTGCATTTTCCCGAACCACTCAGAGGGTCTAGTAAACATTTCAATATATTGCAATCTGCAGTTTTCTCTGGAAGATTTCTAAGTGTTTTAGAAGTCTTTACAAACCTGAATCTTTATAATACTAGAGGGCTCCACCCCAAGCTCGCCAATCCACGGGGATTGCTACGCAATCCCATTTGATTTGTTTCGCAAACCAACACTCCTCTTACATATGCCTTTTGGTTTGCTTCGCAAACCAACATTCCTTTCGCAGAGTGAAACTATCTGAATAATTCGACGTCACAGAGAGGGCTTCGCCCCCAGCTCTCTTACGGTCGCCGACCTCCGGGGATTGCTGTGGAATCCCGTTTGGTTTGCTTCACAAACCAATACTTCATTCCCAAGTGATTTCACTTTTTTTTACTTTAACACTTAATGCACCGTAAACTAATAACCGCATGGGTAAAAAAATATTCTGCATCTTGTTCCCTGTACAGTTTTAAGTAAACCGTATTAATCTCCAAACTTTACGATCTGTACATTGTACTTTCTCGGTAAACCGTCTGAGAACAGAGGGATAAAAGCGAACCTTTTTCCTAACCAAACAAAAAGAAATCGTTTTTATGGCAATTGTTGCTACGATAAATTTGATATCTGGCACACCCCGATAGTAAAAAATACAACCCTCGTATGCGAGCGGAATTTGCTCCGCGAAATAACAAATACAAAATTTGTATCACCAACTTTTGATTGTATCGAATTTATTTATGAACCAATTTTAAAAATAATTGTACCCTAAGAGAGAGTAAATTCTGAGGTATACTGTGATATTTTTGAAATTAAAAACTAATAGTAATATGATATAGATATGACAGTTTTAGTTTTGTATCAGAAATTACGATCTGAAAGTTTCGAAAATTGTATGACCAACTTTTAATTGCATCGATTTTATTTATTAACCAATTTGAAAAATAATTGTACCATAAGAAAGAGTGTAATGCAATGTATTCAGTGATGTTCTCAAATTTAAAAAATAATGGTTTTTGCTGTAGATTTAACGGTTGTAACAAAAAGTAGCGAAATTATCCAAAGATTCCGAAATTTGTATGACCAACGTTTGATCGCATCAAATTTAATTATTAACCGATTACAAAAATAATAGTACCGTAAGAAAGAGTACATTCTGAGGTATACTGCGATATTTTAAAAATTAAAAACTAATAGTAATAAGACATAGATACGGCAGTTTAAAAAAAAGTAACAAAAATGTCCTGATGTTTCCCGAATTTCAAAAAAATATTATCAAGAACCAAATTGAAATTTCAAAAAAAACTCGACGAGCTGCAAAAATTTAAATTGAGAGGGACTCTTTAAAAAAAACTCACGGTTGAAGACTGGAAAATTATCCGTGTTTTTCTCACTTGCGGAAGAAATTTCGATTCTTCAATTTAATGTATAAATTAAAAATGTATAAATAATAACTATCAAAAGAATCTTTCATTAATATATTATATTAATCAACTCTAGTGAGCGATGGTTGAGAGACCCCACCACACTAGATACGAGACGGTTTGTGACACAGCAGTTAAGGGTTAAATCACGAAACCTAAATTGATCCGAGAAAGCCTTTTGCCCTTTTAAAATTCTTGAACAACAGAATATTTAAAGTAATCTAGCAACCAATAATAGATGAGGCTATTCATTCATTTTGTGAGTTTTACGGGAAAAGGATTTGTACAAATCTCGGAAATCTCAGATACTATCGACTCCATAACAAACTAATGGAAACATTAATTAAACCACTAAAATGCCTGTCATTCAAACGGATTATTAAATATGTAAAATTTTCCCGAAACACTCAGAGGGTCTAGTAAACATTTCAATATAATGAAATCTGCAGTTTTCTCTTGAAGATTTCTAAGTGTTTTAGAAGTCTTTACAAACCTGAATCTTTATACTACTAGGGGGCTCCATCCCCTGCTCGCTTACCCTCTCCAATCTCCATCGGAAAAAAAATCTTAATAATTGTCCAGGGAATACGATGAAGAACAAACCATGTTATATTCGTTTTTTTCCGATGAGTACTTTCTCGGGAAACCGTCTAAGAATCGAGCTAAACAACGCAGTTTTCAAAGTTATTTCATTCAAAATATTTGGCTATTTAGTCATTATGTGAGTTGCAAGAGAAAAGTAATTGTACACTACCCAGAAATATCTGCATGCTAACAGGTTTGAAACTGACCACTTAGTAACTGACTTACGAAATAATAATTATTTTTAACGTCAAAATCCTGAAAATTTAAAAACATACAACAAAATAACTACATACAGGTAGAACTATTATTTTCCAAAAAACAATTATCTAGTAAAAATAATTTTCCCTTAACTCTCTGAGGCTCATATATTAGGCATTTTTCAACCATGCAACCTGCTATTTCCTCAGGATTTCTAAGTTTTTTAGACTCGACTAATAGATTCTGTTTGCATGATATAATCGAAAAGAATTAGGGGGGCATGATTACTTATTTATTAGGTGTGTTATAGAGTAAAAGTAATCTTACATTACCTGGAAATCTCAAGATGCTCAGAGGACAAACTGACGACTCAAATATTGACTCATGAATTTATTAATTTGAGCACTTAAGTGCCTGAAAGTTTTAAAATATGCAACATAATTTTTACTGAGAAAAAAAACATTATTTTAAAGCAAACAGTGCTGTCAAAGTAAAGCATTTAGCTTAACCATCTTAGAATAATGTGCGAAACGTTCTAAGCCTTCAGTTTTCGCTGAATGAGCTTTTAGTGTTTTTAAAATTTTGAAAAATGGAATGTTTTAGAATTTTTTTATAAAATAGACGTGATTGATTTAGTCATTATACACTCTAAGACAAAAACAGTTACACCAGGAAGGATAAGTAGTTTGGTTTATATGAAATTTGGAAGATTGATACCATGTGGGTTGGATATGCAAATTATCAAATTTTCTGAATCGTTTGAGCATGCGTCACGCGCAGGGCAGCTCTCAAACACGCTGCATACCGGGGCATAAAAGGACATCCAGTTGCGCAGTAAATTCATTTCGACTCATGATGTTGTGTTGGTTACATCATTTCTCATTGAGTTACGCCTCGGAAAAAAGTTTGCAAGCAATTCAAGCAACTGGGAAAATTTGACAGTGGGCGAGTAATTGGCCTCCGAGAAGGTGTATGGTGTAATCGATGTGTTGCGCAACATATTGGTTGTAGTGATTTACAACACTAGTGGTTGTAGTAAATCACTACATATTGGTTGTAGTGATTAGTGACTGTTGCACGCTGCTGGCAGAGGTGTATATAAGGCATGTACCAGCGTCAAAAAGGCTCAGGAATGCCTTTAGAAACCAGACCGAGAGGGGATAGAGGTGCGCGGACTGATTCAACAGCCATTGTTGCAGACATCCAACGGTCAGTGGGAACTTCTCTCGATCATCCAATAATTGATCGCACTATTTGTCGACGGTTTCACTAGGACTAAATTCATGCATTCTGTTACGTCGACTGCCTTTAACAGCATTGCATCGCCATCAAAGGCTTAATCGGTGTTGTGACAGACGGATATGGGACGTCACTTCTATCTAGGCGGAGACTATAATCCAATCCGTGTGTGGAGGCAACGTGGTCGGCGCTAAGATTCACGCTTTAATGCGCAGCGTCACACGTCCAAAACACATGGTGTCATGACTAAAGCTTCGGTTTCCTAAGAAAGCGTAGCCGTGATCTAGCGGCCGTAATCTAGCGGCCGTGATGTATCGGTGGGTGACGTCACTAACATAGTGTTGGTTTCCTAGAGAGCGTTGTTTGTGAGCGTAGCGAAAATGATCGGAGCCGCTATTTCCATGACTGTCGTCATAGCTGTCTCAAACAGTAGGGGAACGTTTTTTCGCTTGTAGCGGCCAGATTTTATTTCCTGCTCCAAACGATTCGATCGAAGAGGAGCGAAATAAATAAACATTTCTGACTGCCATTGATAAATTCGTTTTTGTAAAATCGGGATCGTTAAACACAGAATAAAAATTTCAACGGATTTGAAATCTGCCGAAAATGTGACACCACGATACTATAAATGTGATTTTCTTTAAATAAATAATTAATTATTTAATAAATAATTAAATAATCGAATGGTACATAATTGAATAATAAAACTGTTTTTGATATTGATCTGGCGTAGAAATTGACGCTGATTTGAAATCTGTTGAAATTTTCACTCTACCTTCAACGATCCTGAAGTTACAAAATGTAAACTAGAGAATAAAAAACCACTTTGTTTTGTTTCTCGAATAAAATAAACCACGACAGCCGTCGGTGTTGCCCATTCTCCAACCTATTCTGTCCGTCTAAGTTGACACCTCTGGATTTTTGTTTAGACGGCCGTCTAGTTATGCCAGCGGCATCATGACGTATCACGGCTGTTAGATAACGGCTCCACTTTCTTAGGAAACCAAAGCTTAAGGAAACCGAAGCTTAAGGGTGTAATTGCATATGATGCTAAATCATCTTTGGTATTCGTTATGTGCACTTTGACAGACCAGCGCTACGTACATAAAATCTTACAGCCTGCTACGCTCCATTTCTTGAACCCACAGGTTCACACGCTTTTGCAACAAGACAATGCTCTACCACATATCGCTGCCGTCTCTAGAGTATTTCTATGGTATATTTTTAGGTGTCGTTTTAATTTGCCTGGTTTCATGCTACCTGTAGCCAAAGCCTTCTTACAAAACACACGCATGGTTTTTTTTCTATGTCATCTATATTGATTTGTGAATCCTAACGATAAATATGCTGCATCTTATTTTCTTGTCCTTGGAGTTCTACCTCCTTGTTCACTCTCTGTTGCTTGTATTCCCCTATCTTTACTTTTATCAGTCGTGTTCGCTAATGGTGGCTGGTTCACGTTAAATAGGTCGTGGTCACAAAGTCCCCCATGTTCCCATTCCAAATCAATACCTCTGGGGATACCTGATCAAGGGGTTATCGGTCTCTGATTAGGATCTAAATTACGATATGTGTGAGTGAATGGATGTGTGAAAGGGACCTTCCTGTAAAACGGATGTGTCCTGTATGAAGAAGTCCAACCCTCCGGGGCAATGGCACCCCCAATTGGACCATATATACACAGCTCGACAACAACAGCATCAGCATCGATATCAAGGGATTTTCTCTTGTAAGCAGTCAAAATTTTATCCATTCCTCTAAAAATGTCAGGATTCAATTTATATTACAAAAAATGCAACTTCTAAATTGATAACGATTATTATCAGTAAGTAATCACACCAAAAGGAATAAAAAGCACAATCGCATACCACTGAAATGCTTCTGTTGACATTTCAGCTACGAGTGTCGATTGAATTTGAGTGTATTGCTGTGATGATTCCTGCATCTAACAGTTCTAGCGTCTGTTATATAAACTATGCACTTAAACTGCAAACCAGTGATGTTACCCAATTTCCGATTTCAACTACCTATCTTTACTGTTATAAAAACAACAAACATATTTTCTCTATCCTAACGATGTAACTAGTACTATACTACGTAATCTACCTACATATGTCGTACCTAAAAAGCACGAAGTTATAGATATTACATCATATCAACACAATTCATCAATCCATTTCATCAAAATATAATATTTTTCTAAATAGATTTTGATTTTATGTTTTAACGGAGATAGAGTGAGGTAGTGTGCGGTAAATGCTTTAAAAGTAGATTATAAAATTTAATGTTATGTTATGAAAATTTATTTATGTATGTTATGTTATGAAAATTTATTTATGTATGTTATGTTATGAAAATTTATTTATGTATGTTATGTTATGAAAATTTATTTATGTATTTATGTTATGAAAATTTATTTATGTATGTCATGTATGAAAATTTATATATGTATGTTATGTTATGAAAATTTATTCATATATGTTATGTTATGAAAATTTATATATGTATGTTACGTTATGAAAATTTATTTATGTATGTCATGTTATGAAAATTTATATATGTATGTTATGTTATGAAAATTTATTTATGTATGTTATGTTATGAAAATTTATTCATGTATGTTATGTTATGAAAATTTATTTATGTATGTTATGTTATGAAAATTTATTTATGTATGTTACGTTATGAAAATTTATTTATGTATGTTATGTTATGAAAATTTATTTATGTATGTTATGTTATGAAAATTACATTTCTGTAAAACTTTTTGCGCCTCCGTTTGTACTTGTCTACACCTCCCCAGGAAATCATAACTCCCAGTTTGGAAATCACTGCCTTAGACAATCGATATGGATGAGCAAGAAAATACAATCGATGATAAAGTCTGTATGCACCTCAATCTGCTACCGGTTTTGTAACTTATCCTTCAAATTAAACTTTTTCTTAATCAACATGTGTGTCTGTCCATTTCCTTGAGGTTGTTTCACACAGCTTGATTAACAATGTATTTTCAATCTACGCCATTTACGATACGCAAGCAATCGCCTTTATGGCCATCCAATGTTTGTCCTGTCCCTCCCAATGTGAGAGTAGACGAGGAAACGGTCAAGGACATGCAAGATGAGTTCAAGAAACGTCATTTCAGGAAAGGAACGGTGGACAATCCAGTAACTACCGCCCTAGTTTTTCAGGTAAAGCTTGTGCCTAAGTCTTAAATTTCCTAAAAAATTTTGAGTTGTTCTACCAGTATACACTACCCTACAATAATGAACCGGACGCCAGCGGAATTTGCATAAAATCCGACGACTGGTTTGGGGGTGTTTTAGGTGCATTAAGTGTTAAAGTAAAAAAATGCGTAATAACTTGCGACAGGACTGTTGGTTTGTGAAGCAAACCAAGTCGGATTGAGTAGGAAACACCGGGGGTTGGCGAGAAGGGGCGGAGCCCGCTATGATGTCATGGACCAGAAAGTAAAATCAAGATTATACGAATTATTATGATAGTTTCGCCGTCTCAGGAGATTGACGCTACGAAATGAGAGTTGGTTTGCGAAGCTAACCAAATGGAATTACGTAGCAATCCACGGGGGTTGCAGAGCGTAGACGAGGAGGGAGCGCAGAACTCTAGTCAATAAAAAATTTAGTTAATTTCTAATAAAAAATTTGTAACAACACTCCAGTATAAGTGTCATTAAGTCATAATTAATCATTAATTTAATTTCATCTTTCCATTTTAATTGAAAATATTCAAAACATGGGTTCTAAGAAATCTCTATTAAATGAAGTCTTGCCTTTAATAGTTCCATATATATAATTTTTTATTATGAGAGTTGTAGCCCCAATAATTACGGAAATGTCAATAAATAAAATTTTGAGGTACATGTCTTTTATCAGATTCTTCCTAAAACAGTTTTATATATCTTTAAAATTCCCGGTCAATGGAACATAAATCATTACAAAGTTACAAGAGTCGAATTGTGACCGGAAAGGACCCGAAAGTAAAATCAGAATTATAGGAATTATTAAGGTATTTTCGCCGTCGCAGGAAATTTACTCTGCAAAATGAGTGTTGGTTTGAGAAGCAAACCAAACGGGATGGCGTAGCTATCCCCGGAGGTTGGCGAGCGTAAGCGAGCAGGGGGCAGACCCCCTAGTGAATAAAAAAATTCACTGGACACTTTACAACTAAGTCCATGTTACCTAGAAAAGCGAGATGACCTTTAAATCTTCCATATATTACATATATCCCATTTTTAAGGTATCGAAAACTATTTAGCTCCTAACAAAACATAAATTTTTTCCTCTTTGAACAATGTAGGGTACGCTAATGGAATGTTTTATTAAAGTTACTTTACGTTTAACTCTATGCGTTGTATCTGTGAAATGTTTGTAATCTTAGGGACTACTAAGAATTCCAAAGTTCTTATGAAATCACCAGCATAAAAATACAATTTAATACTTAGTTTTGATTTAATGGATATAATTGCACCATTTAGTTCTGACACTGAGGTATTTACTTGTTTAGTTTTTCTTGTTTTACTGACAAGAAATATGCACTCAAGTTAGGCAATTAACAATACTGCCTGAAACTCAAACAACATGTAAGGGTTGCTGATGTCTTGACGCTGTTATCTCTCTATATTAAAAAAAAGTTACCGCCGTAAGTAAGTACTGATCGGAAAAAAACGAAATTAACATGGTTTGTTCTTCATCGTATTCCCTGGATAATTATTAAGATTTTTTTCCGATGCGGCTATTAGTTTAGGGTTTATTATGTGTCAAAATTGAAGAAGCGAAATTTCTTCCACGAGTGAGCAAAACACATACAAATTTTCAGTCTTCAGCCGTGAGTTTTTTTTAAAGAGTACCTCTGAACAGGAAATTTTTGCAGCTCGTCGAGTTTTTTTTTAAATTTCAATTTGGTTCTTGATAATATTTTTTTTGCAATTCGGGACATTTTTGTTACTTTTTTTAAAAAACTGTCGTATCTATGTCTTATTGCTATTAGTTTTTAATTTTTAAAATATTGCAGTATACCTCAGAATGTACTCTTTCTTAAGGTACTATTATTTTTGAAATCGGTTAATAATTAAATTGGATGCGATCAAAAGTTGGTCATACAAAATTCGGAATCTTTGGATATTTTCGCTACTTTTTGTTAAAACCGTTATATCTACAGCAAAAACCATTATTTTTTAAATTTGAGAACATCACTGAATACATTACGTTACACTCTTTCTTATGGTACAATTATTTTTCAAATTGGTTAATAAATAAAATCGGTTGGCGAGCATAAGCGAGCAGGGGGCGGTGCCCCCTAGTCACATAAATAACAACAATGGCTAGAACTGTGGTGTCGCTGCTGATATGAAAACACGAATTGCTCCCAGATATATCCCCAATCGAAAGGTACTGTTACTTTTCAGTTTTCAACTCCCTTTTTCAACGGGCACAAGATATTTTTATTTTCTTGCGCTTTACCGAATCATGGAGAGTAGTATTATGTCGCTTGTGACAGATAAAAAGCTATTAATTGATTGAAATTAATAATTCAGACAATTTAAACACAAGTTAAATTTTGTAACCACATCACAATCTTTGTTTGTTATTCAATTTTAACAATTCTGTGGATTTATAAATGGGATGATATTTTAATTTACAAATAACACATGCATATGAGTTAACATTAAAGCCAACCAAAGATTTTTCGAATTTAATAAGTTCGAAAATAAAAAATTAGAATCTTAGTTCTGGAAAAATTAAAATTTTTTTTTTTTTCCGAACAATTCTGGTTAAATACGTTTCGTACCTCAATCGCAATAGTATTCAATGTTATTCGTATGACGATTGTAATTGTTTCTAGGACTTTTAATAAGACGGATGTTAATGTTTAGCCTATTATTCCCGAAGAGTTCTAAAGCGTATCAAATTGATGAGATTTGGTTAGACAATGTACATGTGTATTGAGAACAGACAGACGCAATTCTGCTTTATTTATGTAGGATGTATACATTTAAAGGCGCTTTTTGAGGCTCCAGAATACTGTCGTTAATGAGTACCTGCAAACTGAAAGAAGGATGTGAGGGTTTTTTCTAGAAATCGTAAAGGAAATCCTGTAAAAAAGGTGTGTCTTAATGAATCTCGTATTTTCCTTGTTTTGTGTGACTTTATTATCCCAGATAAACGGCTTCCCTCACTTCAAAGAAATTTATATAAACAGCGACACAAATTAAAATATGGTTTCGCTACAACATATTCGTGTTTCTATTTATGCGTCATGTTTCTTAATCCTTTTTGGACAAGTTTGGTGTCAAAGTAAGTTGAACAAATGTGTCGAAATCATATAAAATATAGTTTTATAGAACAATGAATTTTCTTTGAAAATATTCTGTGAGTCTGCTATTACACATTATTGAAATGTCATGCCTTTTGAATAATATTTCATGTGTATAGTTTTATATTATATATATTTTGTTATACATTTAATTATGGTTACAAAATACTATACACTACCCTACAATAATGGACCGGACAGCAAGATGTGATGGTATAAGGGAAAGAATACATGCTTTAATAGGGGGAATGGTCCCCCACGTGCTGCAATTACACTATCAACCCTTCTGGGCATACTTTCAACAAGGTTTTGATACGCGGCTATGGGAATTTCTGTCCATTCCTGCTGCAAGAATGTTGTCAGTTCAGCTGTAGATTTCGGACGTAGTTCCCTGTCACTGAAAACAATATTCCAACAGTAGTTGATAATGTACGGGATATTTTTTTTAAGTTCCTTGCGGAAAATCACTTCCAAGACTTGTATCCTAACACCTTCATAACTATGATAATAATTTTGACAATTCCTGTAAGCACGGTCGTGACAGAGCGTAGTTTCTCCAAGTTGAAGCTAGGTAAAAATTAGTTCTGCTCAACAATGACTCAAGAAAGGCTTTCTTCACTTGCTGTTTTATCAATTGATGCATACTTTGCTTCCAGGTTAGATTATAAGAAGCTCAGTTAAGATTTTAGTAAAAGAAAAAGCAGAAAAATGCTATTTTAGGAATTTATTGTTACTGTATAGTTTATTGGTGTATACATTAGTTTAGTGCTGTTTATTCTATTTTAATATTGATTACTGTCGACACTGCACTGGAATAATTTTTTTGGTCGACACTGCCCTGGAATAATTTAATGGCTGTATTCGTATTCATAAGACTGCAATTAATAAATTAAACTACGATTAAATTTAACCACTAAATAGGGGGATGGTCCCCCAGTGCTGCAATTACACTAGCGACCCTTCTGTGCATACTTTCAACAAGGTTTTGATACACAGCTGTGGGTATTTGTGTCCATTCCTGCTGCAGGAATGTCGGCAGCTCAGCTGTAGATTTCGGACGTGCTTCACTGGTCCGTAACGTCGCTCTAACTCGTCCCACCAATGTTCTATAGGGTTTAGGTCAGGACTCCGAGCAGGCCAGGGAAGACGTTTCACATCCATTTCTCGATGCCACTGTTTGACAGAGGCTGGGATATGACACGGAGCGTTGTCGTCGTGGAAGCAACATTGTCCATTCCATAAAATTGCCAGAGCACAGGAAGAACCTTATTGTCCAAAATGTTCATGGTCAAAGGTCGCAGGTCATACACCAAAAAACACCCCCAAATAAGTATGCACGTTTTATGCAAATCCGCTGGCGTCCAGACCATTATTGTAGGTTAGTGTATATTCAAGAATACCCTAGGAATACCACTGAGTATAATTTACGATTTAGGTTTGTAAGTTTGTTTTATTTGTGTGTAAAAAAACGGAAAAATAATTTTTTCCAAACAATTATATTTTAAGAATTGAAATTGAAATATTATGTTTAAACTTATTTTTTATTTCTTTCCGAAGTATAAGTAATTTACAATTAATTGACTTATGATACGAAATTTTAAAAAACATTTAATTTGGCATCAGGAAACGAATCTAAAGCGAAAAGGTAAAGCGAAACGTCCACTGATAATAAGTCTTATTTTGCTACTATGTACTGGGAAATCTAAAATAAATGTGTCATTCTAATTTTATTGAGATTCAGAGTTTATTCATCTCAATTAAGACAGAAAAAAATAGGTAATCATATTAAAACATCTTTACTATTATAAAACGAAGGGTTTTTGTGTGTCGGTCTGTGTGGACTGTCCTGACGAATCTATGGCACTTACAATAATGAGATTTGGCACTCGGTAGTCCAAATTTTTCGCAATTTTTCTATCGTGCCCGAATTTAAAAATTTAATTTAGAACATTTTAAATTTATTTATTGAAAATTAATTACTATTTTTTTATTTTTTTAATAGCAACACAACATAGATATAACTGATTCTAAATCTATTTTTTTCCCTTTCTGTTTGATTTTCCAAGGAACGATTTCAGCAGATGAACAAAGAAATAAAGTTTTAATTGTAGTTATGTACTTCTTTTTACTATCTCCTAGATCGTTAAAGATAGAGTAGAAATTTCAACGGATTTGAAATTTGTGGACAATTTTACATTAGATTGATACCTAAAAATATGATATTTTTTTAAAGAAAGTAAATTTTTAACTTGAATGTATTTTATATTTTTTGCAAGAGATTATGACGTCACGTCAATCTTCGCGTTTAAAATATAAACATATTGCATTTCCTGCGCTCTTACAATTTCAGCGAAGGAAAGCAAAACAAACAACAACAATTTGACTGGCATTGTTTAAGTAGTTTTTGTAAAATCGGAATCGTCAAAGATAGATTAAAAATTTCAACTGATTTGAAATTTGCAGAATATTTGACACCAGATAGATACCTTATACATTTGATTTTCTTTTAATAAAGGAAGTTTCAATTAAATATTTATATTTTCGCCAGAGATTGTGACGTCACGCCGAATTTCCATTTGGTTTGCGAAGGAAACCAACAACATGGGCAACTCCGTTATGGCTGCTATCCAATAGGCTAGAAAATCCTATTTGGTTTGTTAATCAAACCAATAACCGCACAGAAACAACTGGTTCGTCAACACCGGACTAGCCACGAAGGGGCTAGTAGCATGTAATTCTAAAACACGCTGTTAGGCACAGATGGAATCGAATTTTGTCGAATACAAGAATTGAATTTTGTAGCAAAAAGCGTACTTGTAAAGAAACTAATCATCAGTATCGTATCCATATGATCAGGCATCCTTTCATTATGATAGTGAAATTTGGAAATATCATTGCAAGTGAAAACATATTGAAAGGAAATCAATTTGCAATACTATGCTGTAAAATTTCGTCATTTTTATAGAAGTTGAACTTAAAGGATATTCAAAATCGCTTCTAAACTCAATATCAAATATTATAACAGTCCTCTCACTATCACTTTTATTGTTGTTTTTTACACCATAATTCCATGCATTGGAAATGGATTGTAGGTATGGATAAAGTAATAGAGCGTATTTTATTCAAAGTAAATTTTAGAAGCTATAAAAATGGCAAGTGAATTTTAAAAATATTTATTTTCTGCTCACTTATTTTATTTTAATAATCCCATTTTCTGTATTTATGTTTTTCTATTATAGATGCTTTTTAAACTGATAATAAGTGCTTTAATCTGTTTCAATGAATGATTATGCAAACTAAATCATTTTGGATGAACTAATAAAAATATTTAAAAACAAGTAGTTAACGTCCAAAAAATTTACCAATACATTAAAATCTATTTATGACACTAATTTATGTTTTTTTTTTTAAACTTTTCATGTTATTTCAATTAAAACGATAATTTGTTAAAATTTAAGTATGTTTAAAAAAATAACATATTTAATTTTAAATTTAGCTACTTCTATAATGTAATTATATACTTTTAGAGTCTTGTAATGTTTAAATAAATGTAAAACTATAAAATTCAACGATTAGACTGTCATATTTTTTAACATATTTTGAGTTGAACCATCGTTTTTTTTTTTTTTTTTTAATTTCCAATGGCAAGGCAGAACAATTGCGAAGACAAATACAAATATAAAACAAAGTACAGAGTTGACCGAGATCATTTTAGCCTTATACAAGGCCAGAAGTGATGGTCACTTGTGAAGTGGCACCCGGTGGGTGGACCATCATTGTCCCTAACAAAGGACAGCACAATTTGCATCCATGCCCTAACCCCGGATTCGAACCAGGAACCTTCCGATCCAGAGGCCAACACCTTGACCACTAGACCGGTTGGTCGGCTACTTTCACCATTGTACTTGTCATAAAATACTGTGCGCATGAAACTTGTAAAATCAAATGTGTTATTCATGCTCACGTTCGAGACACTCCCTTGACAGCATATATTTTTTTATTCACCAGTGGATATCCCTATTAAAAAGAAGTTGTGTCCTTTATTTGATGGTTTCTTTTGTTTTAGATCAGATATGAATCAAATTTGGACAAGTGTAAGTATTTAAAGGAGTAATAAAAATAGGTCTAAAGCAATTAACAAATTTGCCATTCATTTAGCATTGCGAGGAATTTTGATTATTTTAGTTTTAAATACATGACAGCAATACAAACTCCGAGGTCTATTCTCGAGTTAAACATTAATGGATCAATCACACACACACACACACTTCATCTGTATTAACCTTAAGAAACATCAGTTGATGATATGATTAATTCTACGGAATTGTCTATTGCAGGGGTTCCCAACCTATCAGTAACTGCGTACCACTTGAAATTTTTAGAAGTTTTTGGCGTACCACCTGTTCTATAGTTTTTTAGAAACAGATATCTAATGTCAGAAAAGTGCCCAATGGCTTGTTTTGTTTTAATTAAAATACTAAGAAAGTTTCTTTTTTTATGATTAATGTACTTGTATTTCGTATTAATGATGAATTAATGAAGTAAAAAATAAAACGATCATTGAAAATTACAATTTTATTTTTTCTCACAAGTCTAAAAACAAGTAATTTTAAATACTTAGTACAAACTAAGCAAACAAAGATTAACATAATCAAAAAACAATTTTTAGTGCGAAACTTGTTGTTTGTCTTTTATTAAAATATAAATATCAGGAGCAATGGAGCTTAACTTCACTCTAAAGTCCTCTTCAACACTCACTCTGTTTCTGTATTTATATATATATTTTTCATTTACAAAAGTTCAGAAAAACCACTCTTACACAAGTAACTAGTAACAAACGGCATAAGAAATAGCATAACGTGGTTGTACATACTAAAAAATCGAACAAGCTTCGTAGAATATTTGGGTCGCTCTTATCATCCTTGCGTATCACCTGAAACGTTACCCGCGTACCACCAGTGGTACGCGTATCACCGGTTGGGCATTTCTGGTCTATTGGTTCTACAGAATTGTCTGTTGGTTGGACTAAATCCAAAGCACGAAATGGCAATGGTTATAACAGATAACATACATAAAATTGCTTTTATATTGGGTTTATTTTGGTCCTGATAATTTGGTTGACCTTTCGTTTCATCGAAATAGTTATCAAACAGTTGATTATTTGTATTATTTATTTTTATTGTTCGAAACATTAATTTATGAACTATTTGTCTGTCTTAAGTTGGTATACTTTCTCATCATGTGATAACCTGTCCTCTAATAAGAACTCTTAAAGCCCTGAAGACCAACCCCAATAATATAGTCAATATACTAATGTGACATACAAATGTAAATAAATTACTTTAAAGATTTTTAGTCCACACAAGATATTTTGCCAACAAGACGACAAAGACGAAATTAGTAATAGAACTTCAAATATAAATTCTAATTAAAGAGCGATTGAAACATTTGAAGAATATGCATGTAACATTAGTTTCCATTTCCCCTGGAATTGATTCTATATTTTAGGCCTTAGAAAATTATCCATTGAATAAAAAACAACTTTGTAGCGATTTGTAAAAACAAAATGACATTGTTAGGGATCATGTAACTTTGCTAAATAAATTGTTTTCGTAAGTGTTATTCGACATGCACGGGATAATAGAAATTCCGTTAGATCATGTTTAAAAGATAGTACTATGGTTGTATCTGTAATAATATGTAAAGCTATTTAGATCATGATCAACGTGATGCAAAGTCAGGCTCTACAAATACAAGGCCGTGAGTAAAATACCAGTCAATAACTAATGCAAATACAACAATTATTTTACGTGCCTGATACATTTATCAGCTCAAAAACTGTTTTTCTCTGTGTAGGAAACTGTGGAAAAACTTTTGGTCCAGATCTAGAGGAGTATGTGATGGGCGGAGAAGATGCCGTACAAGGTGAATGGCCATGGATGGTAATATTCGTTGTTATTTTCTTTCATTAATAAGTCTCGTTTTGTGTGTGTGTGTGTGTGTGTGTGTGATTTCAGAAAACCTTTACAAAACCTCACCATAGGAAACATATTTGCAGCTTAACATTGTTTGACGTAACCTGGCGAGAAATTTTTTATGTATGAAAACGTGTATTCGAATCCTGCGTAACATATAATTACTTTGTTATGATTTAGTTTCAAGTAAAATGCGGTCAGTTAGCTTTAAAATGAGTACATATATTGCTGAGGGTCTGAAATCAGATAACATTAGATTTTGAAACTTTATTTTTTAAAAGGGTCCAAGACACAAAAATTGTCAAATTTTCGAAATTTTTTATTATTTTTTAAGAAATTCTCAGTGTTTTTCTGCTTAAAATGACGTCTAAATCATGTTTCTATCTTAATTAGAACTAGAGATATAGTAATTTTTGTGGTGCGTTGTTTTGAAAATCGAACACTCTTGACAGTTGTTGTCATGGCAACAAGATCTGTCTTTAAAACTTTAAATGCGTTTTTCTCCATGATAGTTTTTTTCAAGATTTACTGTATTCAAATTGATATATATATATATATATATAAGTCGAAAACAAATAAAGTTTAAGGGTTGAAATTTGGAATAGATATTTTTCAAACATTATACTTTAATTTTGATTCAGCAAATTTGAAACAAATATTTACTTTTAAAAATATGACTTTTTAAAAAAAGTACCTTAAAATTTTCTAAAAGTTTCAATCAAACATTTTTTATTTTTTATTAAATCAATATTTTTTAAATTGCTGAATCAAAATTAAAGTTTATAAATTTTTGAATAATTTACTGCAAGAATTTTGAAAATGGATCAAGAATATTTTGAGTTTTAGCAATTTAAAATGACCTCTCTTTTTTTCAAAACATTTTAATTAAAATAAAAATAAAAACTTTTGGAAAAATTTTGTGTTGTGATTTCTCTTATTAGTTAGATGGGTAATCAGTACAAAAAAATTCAAAATTCTAAATTAATTAATAAAAAAAAAATTTCAATGTGTCCCGGACCCCCTTAATATTTATGAGATTCTTTTGAAATTTGGATATGTTACTAGTAAAAAGCTCAAATAATTACCATAGAAATTTGGTGTCAAAACAATAAAAATATTTTAAGTTATTAAAATTTTAATTTTTGAAATATTACTAAGAAATTATACCGTTCAAAATGCTCTAGGCGTATTTCTATTTTTCGGAATTCAAAAATACTTATTTACAAAATACGATCCATACCCTAGAATAAAACATACCTGGTATCATAAACATGTCATTCTTTTTTTTTTTCCAAATAAATTATTTTCCTAGCAAAACATAATTTTTCAATCCAAAATTCAAATATCTATTAAATTTATAATCAAAATTCATATAAATAGTATAGATATAACATTCATTTTATGTAACTGTTGTTTTTAACTTTACTATGAATTCACATGCACATTTTGAGCTGAATACAGTGATTAGAATTGCGCGTAAGTTATTTCAAATACCTAAAATGCATGAAAATTTCAAATGTGAGAAAACGCAATTTTTAGCAAATAAATCTCTTAAAAAAACAATATAATGGACCATAACTCAGTTGAAAAGTGTCAATAGTGAAAAATTCTTTTTCACTGTTGTAGCTATTAGTGTCTAGTTAAATAATATAGCAAATTCAAAAATTCGATATCTGGTCGAATGTGAGTGTTTTGAAAGAGTCTACCGTCCCCTTAAATACATTATTTTACTGCAAGAGATAATCATAGTATGATGAAAGCAAGACTTGGATTTACATAGCACGATTTACATTAGTAGCATGCGTCCGTTGTTTTGTAAAGAATATAAATTTAATCTGTTACATAAAAATTATATTCCAACGGGAAAACAAAGTTGCACACAAAATTATTTAAAAGGGATAGTTATACTTTAATTTCCCTGCGCGAAAGTTGATGTATAGAAATTGCGTCTCGAAGTAATCATCTCCTTAGGCAGTCTTTTCGTGTTTAATATAGCCGGGTCAGGTGTTTTTCTCATCTGACAGCGATTCAAAATTAAGAAGCTTTGTTCTCGTGTCTTTCCCTTCGCGATTGATCCCTGACCGTTGCCAATGACCTGCTGTGTTGTTCCAGTGAAACGTTATTTGACTACCTACCTTTAAATACGAAATTTGCACTCATCCATAATGGTTTAATCTGATAATGTTGATATTAACGGTTATTTAAGGAAATCCGTTGAAGTTCTTAGACCTGGAAAAGAAATTTCATACTGATGAAAATACAGGATTAAAAATTATAAAATTTAACTTTCGACGCATGAACTATTTAGGTGACCAGGAATTACAGAAGCTCCAATACCCCCAATTAATCAGACACACAGAGTGATACTTAAGTATAAATAAATTTTACATTTCTATAATACTCGGTAATGTGTTTCACCGTAGCTGAATTACAACATTGAAATTAAAGACTTGAAATCTAGTAACTGTTAAGGTATCCTGATCTTCATCTGTTGAATGTTCCTGAGATGATATAAGTTTTATTTTCCTTTCAGGTTGCATTGATTGAGTTAAACGAAACCACGGGTGACCCAAGACCTATTTGTACAGGATTTTTGATTGACAAGAGACATGTCGTTTCGGCTGCTCATTGTTTTGGAACAAATCAGTAAGTTCATTTCAGTTGAGACTACTGATATTCGTTTTGGGAAAAGTTTAAGCTTGTCGCGAAACTACAACTTTATTGAATATTGATTTCAGTTTATATATAATAACCAAATGAATAAATTAGTACAACTAATCCAGTGTTGCTACCAAAGGCTTTGTTAAAATGTTAGCTGAATCCAAAGATTAAAAAAAAAACTATTCCACATTATATTAGAATTAAGAATTGACACGATCTCAACAGTGGTGATCCGAGGCCGGTGGTTGTTTGATGAACTCCGTCGTGAAAGTTCAGTAAAAGACTGAATTAACACAGAGCCAATATTCCATTTTAAAGTATATTTTACTAAATTTAATCGATCACATCACGTAGATTACATGTAGTATAAAGTAGCATTTACATTTGGACAGGCATTGTAAATTTTAATTTTCCTCACACACCTTAAGAAAGTAGGTATCCTTCAAACTATGCCCGGTCCATCTTCTCCCTCCTTTTCTTCAAACCCCAAGCTACCCCTCTCTCTCCTTGTTCTTAGGTTGCCAGCTTGGCGTTTTCTATGTAGGGTTGCCAACTTGGAGTTTCATTTCTTGTAAGATGCGAGATAGTGAACCTTACATGTCCCTCCGGGGAAGCACATCCACCACTTAAGTCATAAGTGATGATGCTGCTGCCAATCACCATCTAGAATCATAACTAAAAGTCATAATTAATTATCTGATTTCCAATACGATATCCAGTCCTTCAATCCAGAATCGTAACTAAAAAGTCATAATTGATAGCTGGTTTCCAATACGATATCCAGTCCTTCAATCCAGAATCGTAACTAAAAAGTCATAATTGATAGCTGGTTTCCCCAATACGATATCCAGTCCCTCAATCTAAAATCGTAATTAAAAAGTCATAATTATTTAGTTGGTCTTCATCTTTCAGGTATTCAGTCCTTCGAGAGAAGCGTGAGAGCTCAATAAAAATATCTAAACTAACTTTCATGAACTCCCACATAAAATACATAATACATGTCACAAGAACGTTATCAAAATTATCTAAATCAGATTACAGTTTTGCGAAGAAAAAAATATATATTTATATATAGCTGAATAAAAACTAGAGTTCAATTTTGATGCGCGATAAGGCATCTGCATTGCCATGCTTACTACCCTTTCTGTACAATATATTCATGTTATATCTTTGTAATGCCAAAGCCCAACGTGCAAGTTTTGCACACTGTGGCATTCCCTGGGTCAAATAAGTAAGGGGGTTATGATCGGAGACAATTTGGACTTGTGCTTCAAATATCCAAGTGTCAAATTTTTTTCAACGCACTCTGAACATCATACGCTTTCCGTTCGATAGTGGCCCAACGAGTTTGGCATGGGGTGAGTTTTCTACTGTAAAAGGCGATAGAACGTTCTTTTCCGTCTTCGTCTTGCTGAGCTAGACACGCTCCAATCGCTGTTGCAGAAGCATCGGTGTACAACTGGCATGGCTGATCTAATACTGGAGTATATAAGAATGGAATTTCCGTCAGCCTTTGCTTCAATTGTTTTAAGCTTACTTCCTCTTCATCACTCCAAGGTATTTTGTTGGGCACCCTTTTCTTTGACAAGTTTGTTAAGGGTAAAACCAAGGACGAGAAATCCTGAATGTATTCCCGATAATAGCTTGCCAGACCAAATATGCCTCTTAACTCTTTTTTAGTAGTTGGACGTGCTAAGTTCTTCATGGCTTCGATATTCTGGGGATCTGGTGCATGTCTTACGGAACCTACAATGTGTTCCAGGAACCTCACTTGTTTTTTTAACGAACTCGCACTTTTTAAGATTGACTGTTAATCCAACGGTCTGTAGAGTTCTCAGCACGTCTCTGATGTGACGCAAGTGATTCTCCCACGAGCTGGAAACGATGGCCAGATCGTCGATATACATACGGTAGTAATTTCTGTTTGTCTTAAGTACTTTGTCTATGGACTTTTGGAACGTACTTCCAGCATTTTTAAGTCCAAATGGTGAATTGAAAATGACCAGAGTGTGTCATATAAATGCTGAATATGGCTTAGCTTATTCTTCTAAAAGGATTTGCCAATAACCCTTTGTCAAATCTAGAACGCTGATGAAAGGTGCACTACCAATTTCAAATAGTAGCTCGGTGGACTGTTGCATTGGATAAGCATGCATCCGGGACAGTAAAACTGTTCAAAACTCGAAATTCGACGCAAAGTCTTACACTTCCGTCTTTTTTGGCCACACAGACGACTGGGTGTGCCCACTCACTGTCACTCTCTTCATTCAGTCCTTGTTCAAGTAACTCATGGATTTGGCGATCCACCTCGGTTTGTATGGCTATGGGAACCCGATAGGGATACATTTTCTTTGGCAAACAATCTTTAGTTAGTTTGATTGAATGTCCATCAACTCTGGCTCGGCCAGGTCGTGCACTGAATATTTCTAGAAACCCTTCCAAGGTCTGAACTAACTGGTGTCGTTGTTCTTCGCACAACGCCTCTGTAGTCTGGAACACATGACCCTTAATATCGTCTGTATATGGGCTCTTCTTTCGCGTACGGGCATAAAAGATTTCCCCAAAGTCCTGATCTTGTTCGAAAATCAACCCCACCTGTTCAACTCGGGCTATATAAAGTCGTAGTTTTTTTAAATGCAACTCATTCCCGCTTTTATTCTCCATCTCGACCAACGCAGAATGAGGTCGACTTAGCTGGATAATAGTTGCAGGTTCTGACCAGTTCTTCAGAAGTTTGTGACTAGAAGATGGAATAAGGATAAGTACCTTATGACTGTTAAAATTCGGTTAGATTCATAAACGGAAGAGTCAGAGGCAGTGTGGATCTCAGCGACTAATGGCTTTATTTAAGCTAAGAGTTAGAGTTTTGCCGGCCTATATATAGGGGCATACAACGGGCGATAGGATGTTATTCCAATCGCGTACTGGGAAGCATGGTAGAGAAGCGAATATCGGAGAAGACTTATTTAGATTGATATGCAGACGCTATTTTCCGTGAACTGTCCGTATCTAAAATGGTGTCAGAGTGATTACAAACTATTAAAGGGAAACTTATCCGAAGTGTTTCTCAACAATCACCAACCTTGAAAGTCTTTTATCTCGCTCTCAGATTATATTTAGATGTGTAATAGCCTTGTGCCTTTTCGGCATTTCCTGCGGCAACCTCGTATGCCGTCTTCATCCGTTGACGCAGGTCTTCTAAGTATTTTTCAACAGAAGGGGATGCTCCTGTTGGAATTTCGGTTTCTCCTAACCAGCTCTTCTTAGTTAGTTTTAATGGACCTGGAGGTAACCTTCCATATACCAACTGAAATGGCTATACTCCCGTGGTACTGTGAGGTACTTCTCTGTATGCGAATAGTAAGAAAGGGAGATGGATATCTCACTGTCGACCATTTTCTTGTATGTTCTTACTGAGCATATCCTTCAGGGTTTTGTTCAATCTCTCCACGGCTCCCATGCTCTCTGGATGCCCCGGAGTTGAAAAAATCTTGGTGACACCCCGATAACTTGCATGAAGCCCTTGGTGAGCTGTGCGGTGAAATTTGCCCCTTGATCGGTACAGATAGTTTTAGGAAACCCCGTCTGGGAGAAATCTTCATCAGGACGTCGCAAGTTGTTTTCGCAGTAATAATCTTGACTGGCATAACTTCCGCCCATCTCGTGCACAAATCCACAGCACAAACGATAAATTTGTGCCCTCATGAGGATGGTGTCTCTAGGGGACCAATACAATCTACGCTCCACACTTCAAAAGGATTTTCAGGTATTTTCTCTACGAAGCTGGCAAACCTTACAGCTTTCACAAAAATGTTTGACATCAATATTGATACTCAGCCAGTAAAAGGAATACTTTATCCGTTGCTTGGTTTTCTGTTCCCCTAAATGACCGGCCAATGGAATTTCGTGTGCCATTTTTAGGACATACGGTCTTTTTAATTTAGGCCAAACTACCTGCTGAATTTTCTCTCCTCCTACGATTTCTGAGTGCACCAATAACCCATCTTGCACTTCGAATGCATTTCTTCTATTTCTCGCTAATTCCCAAATATCCTTTAAACTTTCATCTTCCAATTGAAGTTTCACGAACTCGTTCCGTTTCTCACTAACATCAGGGGGATTTGCGGTGTCACTACGGGCCAAGGCAAGTTCGATTAATAAGTCTGTTTATTGCAAGATTTTTAAAATTCCAACGTGCCACATATCCGGTTGATATAAAGGCCCGTTTACAGTTCTCCGTATGTCCGTGTGCGTAGGCTCCGCCTTAACGCATACGAAGCCACAGATAGGGTCTGCGTAATCCCGCCCATCTGTCAATCACGTGGTTCTCTTCTATAATTGGTTCGACGCATACAGAGAATCGTAAACGGGCCATTAGAGGCGTGGTTGTTGTCTACGCAGTCAAAACTTTGCATAATCCATCATATCCATATCATAGGTATTTAATGAAAATATTCCACTATTTTCAAACATTTCAACCAATACATTGAGAAAGTTTTGAACTTCAAAGTTATTAGTAAAGAAATTAATTTTTAGTTTTGGTTAATTAAACGTAACAATTCCTGAAAGAAACTTGACTTTTCATAGTTCCTTCATACAAGTATTGTAAACATACCAATTTCCTCTAGAAACTTGACTTAGGATCAAAAAGGACGAATAATATTTTGTGAATAATTTTCTATATGGATTATTTTTCTGAACAAATTAGAAATTGAGATATCACAGTTCAAATTCACCTTTTCAGTGCTAATTCTGACCAAATTAAAAAATGATTAGTTAACCTTATTTTTTCACACTGAAATGCTTTTAAGCATAAACCAATGACCTGTTGCAAAAAAAACTGGATTTTTAAAGTAAATATTTAAAATACAAAATCGTCTAGTGTATACATTACACTTACGTATGTATACAGTGTATACATACATGCTCTTTAAAGGGACTCAAGTGTTCTCATATGTGACTTAGGACCTCGGCACTTGTTTTTTACTAAAATACTAGATACGAATTGCCGTGTGGAAAGACTTTCATCGAAAAAATTCTATACAGAGCAATGATTCCTATTATCTACGTCAGTGATGGCGAATATTTTGATCCCGGCGTGTCAAAATCTAGAAAAAGCCTAGCTTAACACGGTTACCACGTGGCATCAAGAAATATTCATAATTTTGTGATACTTGCAGCCCTAGTAAAAGAAGTAATATTTTTTATATATTTATTTAATAAAAAGGCACAAAAAAAATTTAATTATTCTTTATATTAGTAACTTTTTTTGTTGCTGCACTGCATTGCTAAAGCTGCAATTGAAAGTTGGTATTTTGTACACTTCAAGCCCAAGGTAGGTAGGTATTTTAATTAACGTCGCACTGGGACAACACAACACTTCAAGCCCAAGATATCATTACTAATTTCATCTGTCAATATGTTTCGTTTGTGGGTGTTAGGAAAACCTTTCTTTTCTGAATTTTACTAAGCCAACATATTTGATAATTCGTACTTTATGAAAATCCTGTCACGGTTATGCAAATTTTGTCACGTGATCTTTCGTACTAGTATAAAAGCGGTTGCAATCTGTTGTATCACTATTCCCACTTTTACTTGTTTGAGCACGTATCCGCTTACTTGATCTCTTCCATTAAGCTATTCGATTTATTTTTCAATGTTATAACTATGGGTCGATTGTAATATTTTAATCTTAGATTAAATTAATTTGTTATCTGTTGAATATATTCTAGTTTTGATATTTAAAGACTTCGTCATATGTACTTTATTAACTTAAGTTTATATCAGGCTAATATAAAGTGATAGTTTATTTTAACTCACTGCGTGGACACTTTAATTGATCTTAAAATTCAATCAATTGGTTTTAATATCATTTAACGCCAAGAATAATGTCTGGATGAAGTAGTACGTAGAGGAAGAAAATTTGAGTAGAGCTATCGCTAGAGCTTTCAAGTAACTAAAAGTGTCTGATGATCGGTTCCAAGCTAGTCCGCACTTGCTATCCTTAATTTAAAATATTTTTCATTCTCTATCGATTTCTCTCCAGATTATCAATTTGGATCTCAATTTTAAAAAAACTCGCGACCAGATGCAGAATTGAAATTATGCAAGTTGCATCTCCAAATCATCAAGTAGTATCCATTAGAAATATGTAATTACAATGCACTATAGGCTATTACATCCGTATACTTTATTATTTTAATTTATATTCCATTCTTCTAGTTTGTTTACATCTTTCGTCGAATTGGTCAAGTAACGGGTTTACACTATGTTAGCATTTTATATGCTTGAGCTC